>MVJL01000330.1:0-26681 GCA_002156465.1 Macrocentrus cingulum | reverse complement strand
TTCAAATTCGAGTTAAAATGAATCCAAGGGTACAGAGAAGTTAATGGTAATCGTGTCTAGGTATAAACAATAGTTATTTATTGGGAATTAGTACTTTTAAATCGATTTCGGTAATCAATACAAAATCCAATAGCAGGCTCAGTGGGTGTGGCTAGAGTGAGAGAGTTCGAGCGCGCGCGGGAACTTTCTAGAATTCTAGAAGTAGGTACGCTACTGGTGTATGCGGGAACGTTCTCGACCAATGAGGAGCTCTAGTGCGCGCGAGAATTTTCTAGAGGCTTTCCTGAACACCTCCAAAGGGGAAAGATAGTTATCATGGATTTACATAACATCTATATCGATCTTCATAACTGTAAACGAACTTTATATATATCTACAATTGATCTCCTCCAAAGGGGAAAGATAGTTATCATGGATTTACATAACATCTATATCGATCTTCATAACTGTAAACGAACTTTATATATATCTACAATTGATCCTCATCATTTTTTGTTGTGCTTGTAAAATATAACAATGGTATTTGCCGAAAGGAAATAAAAAGAAATACATAATGAAAGTCGTCGACGATTTCAGACGATATATATAAAGCAGGATGGACATTGCAAGAGTATATGTTGTAAGAACAACAAAACATACAAAAAAAAAATAAATACAAAGAGAACGTGAAGTTGTAGTTTGTACACTTGAGATCACGATAGAAGTAAATAGGTAGGCGAGTTTTATGACCCACTCTCACTATTTTCATTTTGCTGAGGGCAGACTTTCAAGCGCACTCTGAAGTAATCGAGAAAAACAGTAGACTGCGAGGTCATGAAGACAAGAGTACATGTATATATACGAACGTTAAACGGATTTGTAAGTCATAGGAAAATAAAATGGTAAAACTTGCGCGCTTAGCGCTATACGAAAATTTATTCGATATGTATCGCATCCGACCTCTCGTAAATTCGCCACGGAAACTCGACTCAGTGTTAACACCAGCGCGCACTGAAATGTCGAGAAGAAAGCGGATGAAAAACGAAAAAAAAAGAAGAAATTGAGATAGGAGAAATCGAGCGGCTTTTTTTTCTTTTGTAAAAGAGAGTAAAATATTCTACGATAAGAAAGTCGACACTGAAAAGCCTTTTATCATCTTGCGCGTGCTCTATCTTTGGTTCTTCATATATAAAAAATACCCATCTATATGTATATATAGCTTTATTTATGATAAACGAGTCTGAGAGAGAGAAGAAGATGCCGGAGGAAAATTCAATTGAACAGCAGAGAAGTAATTGCTTAGCTAGGGGGACGTAAATTGAGGGAGTAGGTTACGAGAAAAAGGTGGAGAGAAGTTAGTCGGCCTTTCAATGAGACTCGTTGAAAAATGCTGTCGAAGCTTTTTGTCATGACGACGACGACGACGACAAAAGTGCCTTGTCGTCGACTAACGAGGTGAGGGATCACCTTCCTTAAGCAAGGACCAATGAACATCCTACATTGTTCAACATTACCAATGTCTTCAAAATATACTTTCCTCTGCGAAGCTACAGAAAAAAAATCTAAACATCCATTTTTTTGTTTTATAAAATAAAATTCATTGCGGACATAATCTCGGCATTTTTTATGAACTATTTGACTTTAAATATTCACAAAATAAAACTTTATACACAGTCTACTATTCTTAAGGCATGTAAAATAACAATTTAAGCTTATCTTTATGATTTTTAAGGCTCCAAAACCGGTAATTGGGCGGTTATATAAAGGCTATGGGACTGGATAAGCAATGATAACTGTTTTCTATGGCATTTTTTAGATGCTTTTATCAACTCGAGTTACATGTTGACTATTTGACTTTGCTGAAAAAACGTCTAAAAGGTTATTAAAATAGTAATTTGAATCTCAAGCACCTATAGCGTGTCTGTCTAAAAAATTATCTTGCTGTTTTAAATAAAAATATCTTTGAAACTACTGAAGATAGGGATTTTTGTCAAGAGATCTTTTTTGTAGAGAATTTCATTAGCTACAAAAAAGGTTTCTAACAAACTTTTTCTAATTCACACCCTTACCAAGTTATCAGCAAGTATATAACTTAATTTCTCCGCGATACGCTTTTTTAGTTTTAAAAATACGCAATCTGTCGTTAATTACAAGGATAATTAATCATTATTAATGTCGGCACTATAAAAGTGACTATTTTTCTACACTGAGAACTAAAAACGTAGTAAATGAAAGATTTTATAATTTGTTCAATTATCATGATCAGCTACTACTACTACCGCAAATTTCGATCTGATATAATTTCGTCATACATTTCTTTTAATTAATGAACAAAGGTTAAAAGAATTTAAAAAATTACATACACGGCGAGATTCGCACCATAACATTTTTTTCCAGTGCGTACAATGTACATGATGATAAACTATATATTTTGGATTGAAAAAAATGTTTCTCATTCCGTTGGATCACCATACTGATAGATATTTTTCGAAAGATGGGCGAAGTTGCCAAGAGTATGTCGAAAAACAAAATTTTCGTGCAGCTACTCGGTCGAACAATTTGACGATCAATGCAGGAACAAATGTGAAACATTTATATCTGTCTTCTTGCATATATATACCGGAAGTTTTGTACAATCTCCGTTGGCTGGGTTGTCACCGGTTTTTCCTTACTTCCGCATCTCACTTTTCAGCAGAGTGGAGAAGTCGGTGAATAAATCGCTTTCGATAACAATATTGTAATAAAATTTGTCGACAAACTGTCTGCACAGTTTTTTTTATCTGGCATCTCGCTGCCTTACAGCGATATTTTGTCGATTCACCTTCACTGCGTGGTATAGAATTTTTTTTCCCCCTCAACCCTCATTGGCTTTTCCACCGGTTGACGATTTAACCTGCGAGGAAAATTGAATATCGAAGAAATGAATTCATCCATTCGAGTTATCAGCCGGCAATATCTTCCATAAAGAAGAAACAGTCGGGCATTTTGAGGATCAGAAAAAAAAAACTGTAAAAAATCGTTGGGAAAGCCGAAAGGGAAAATCACTGAGTCGGCATAGATAACAACAGAAAAGGAAGAGGCTCGAAATTGAAGAGTATTACCAATCCTCCACAGCTACAAACTGATATCCCAGGACCATCCAACGTCGATGTCAGCGTAGAAAAGGGGGTTCATGTGAACGAGTGGGTAAACCAGGATAACTTTATATATCGCCGCAACAGCCTAACCCGACTAAATCCTGTAGTCCAGTACGTGTTCGGAATTCTCTGTTTCCCTCTCGATATTTTTTTTCCCGTCGTGACTCAGATTCAAACTCAATTGTCATGCCGTTTCATAAACACAGCATAACATTTCGGAATTCTCTGTTTCCCTCTCGATATTTTTTTTCCCGTCGTGACTCAGATTCAAACTCAATTGTCATGCCGTTTCATAAACACAGCATAACATTCTATTGAATAAACAAGCATAAAATCTCAGCCATAAAATTGCCGAAAAATTTTTTCAATAAAGTCCTATCACTTGAATTAAACTCTAAGCAATCTCATTTATTTAAACCCATTTATCTAAACCTGCCGAAAAATTTTTTCAATAAAGTCCTATCACTTGAATTAAACTCTAAGCAATCTCATTTATTTAAACCCATTTATCTAAACCGTAAATTTAACAATGACTATATGTTTTAAGGCACTTTGATTTAAATCTAAAAGAAAAAGGAATAGTTCTTTAATTTTCGAATGTATACCCCTTGAAAATCTACGATAACTCGATAAATAAACAAAATAACGGAAAACTTTATAGAACATAAACGATTGAAAAAATTAATATCTACAAAAAACGTGAAATAAATTTTGTTGCAACTCTCTCAGTTTTTGAGATATTAAAGATTTTTGAAAATTCTTATTTTTCAAAATATATCGAAAACAAAGCAGAATTTCAAAAAAATATATAATACAGTTTTTATAGAAAATTTAATTTCAAATAATGTAACTTCCGTAATATTTTTCGTTATCTCGCTTAGTTACCAAGTTATTGATAAAAAAAAAAAAAACTAAAAATATCACAAAAACTGCAAAATCTCGAGATAGTACATAGTAACTTTTTTTTTTTTTTTCGCGATAACTCGATAAATAAACAAAATAACGGAAAACTTTATAGAACATAAACGATTGAGGAAATTAATATCTACAAAAAATGTTAGATAAATTTTATTGCAACTTTCTCAGTTTTTGAGATATTAAGGATTTTTGAAAATTTTTTAAAATATATCGAAAACTAAGCAGAATTTCAAAAAAATGTATAATACAGTTTTTATAGAAAATTTAATTTCAAATAATGTAACTTCTGTAATATTTTTCGTTATCTCGCTTAGTTACCAAGTTATTGATAAAAAAAAAAAAAAAACTAAAAATATCACAAAAACTGCAAAATCTCGAGATAGTACATAGTAACTTTTTAAAAATTTATTAAAAAAAAATTTTTTTTTGCTTATTATTATATCACGAGATATCGCCATGGGTTTAAAGAATCAATTTTCAAGACTTT
Organism: Macrocentrus cingulum; assembly: GCA_002156465.1. Classification (NCBI taxonomy): domain Eukaryota; kingdom Metazoa; phylum Arthropoda; class Insecta; order Hymenoptera; family Braconidae; genus Macrocentrus; species Macrocentrus cingulum. The sequence goes on along the minus strand of MVJL01000330.1, from coordinate 22,160 downwards.
TTGAAACTACTGCTCTGAAAAAAAATCTACTGTTATTTTCGCTCTTATTCTGTCCTAAAACCTCCTTAAGCTTATTGAATTATATGAAGGTTCGATGTATTAAAAAACAGAAAAAAACAGAAGAAACCGTTTTGCCACAATTTTTTGTCAGAACAATAATTGTCGATCATGAAAAATTCTATTTTTATTGATTGAAATAAATTTTTTATGAATACCACTGATCGATCTGTGCTAGATTACCCTCCAAAGTCAAGCAAACAGAAAGGCTGATAAATATTTATCAGAGAGTTGGTAGTGTAACGAATAATTCCTCTCGCTACTCTTGCTAAAATTTTCCTGGAACAACTTAATGTGACGTGGTACACTCGCGGTACAGCTCACGTCGTCACGTAAACTTTGTATTCGATTATGCGACAGCACGCCGGGCTAAGACGAGAGTCAGCATTTAACTAGAATTCAGTTATGCTTTGTCTAACAAGGTTAGTTTTCCGACAGTCGTGGTCGCCCGTTGTACATGAGACTGTGAGGCAATCTCTGGCTCACTTTTGCTTCGGAGTTACCTCCCCGGACTATAGTTTGTCTTTGCAGCGTTCAAATTATGTGAAAACTTTCGTCGAGCATCAACTCGTTGTCACTCTGCTTCTTGCTCCAGTCCTGGAATTTCGTTGTCTACGTGGATAAAGCTCCGCATCAGAGTTTAGGATGAGAAATTCGATTTCTTCACTCGCTTCACCGTTCAATGGTTCCCTTATTACTTTATAACTACATTTTCCTCAAACTGCGACGAAATCAACCATTTAGCCCAACTTGAATGATTAACCATCACTAAGCTCACTAAAAACTTAACTTCTAACAGGCATACACTAAAAAAAATAAAACCTACGAGAATTCAAACAAAGACAGAAAATACGGATTGTAAAGTGCATCCAGTTCAACTGCATCTCTAAAGATGGGCTTTTCATATGTCGCAGCAGGAACCGTATTGATAAGGAGACGTCAATAATCCAACTATCAAACCGCAGAGATACACCAAATGTCCTGGGCAGAGCTGCGACTGCCTGTGGTGATTTCCATTCAACATTATATATTCAATAATCCACGCTACTTGACAACAAATCAGAACATCTAGCGACGGGATTTGCGGATATATCTGTAGCACTATGAATTGCAAGCCTTTTGCATGTATACAAGACATTATACCTAACTTCACAGCATAGAACAATCTCTATCAAGAAGTTGTAGACGCTATCACGAAAATGAATTTGAAAATGAACAAAGGCCAGAGGGTGTAAGATCGATGGCTATTCGAAAGCCGTCACACAAAGTGAGTTTCATGCACTTAAGACCTTCCTCAACATCTCCAAGAAGTCGATCTGGCACCAGCTGTAATTCAAATTTGCATACAATCAGAAATGCATCTCAGACGGAAGCGCATATAAACCTTCCTTCTATCGTTCTCCGTCCTCGCATAATAATGGTAGGATTTACGAGGACATCTATACGTATCCAGAGATGTAGAAGCCATCATTCCTATCCTATTCCGCAGTTATATACCTCAACTGTGTGCAGCTACATCGTTGACTTCGTTCTTTTGTTCTAAGGTTCCATCTGTGCGCTGTCAGAATCGCTCGAGATACAAAGACCCGAGTTCATAGAGCACTAGGCATTCAAATCGACCAAGTTATTCGTTCCACTGACCACTGATAATGATCATTATCATCCCTAGAGCATGCTTCAAGGCCTCCAATGAGTTTCCAGGCCATCGCCGGTTTTATATTTAATCCCTACATGCCCAGTTGATGTTTTGGATTCTTAGATGGCCGAGTTCTACACCGATAAACAGAAGTTTATATCGCGTGTTTTACGGGAAATTCTCGCCTGTCCACGCCAGGACGAACACAATGCGCTGCTGTAGACCTGGAGATTTATTGTGAAACTTTTTACTACTCGAATACTCAAGGTATCCTACAGCAAGCTCGATCATTACGACCCTTGAAACTTTCTTCAACCTATATCCATCCCCTTTGCAGACCTCGGGAATTCGCCATTCATCGATGATGCTAATGAAATCTGGTCCTTTTGTAAATCCTCATTTAATTTTAATTTTTTTTTCTCGTGATTTAAATTATAATGAGGGGTTTTAGAGTGTTTGTTGAACTTGAATATATTGAAAAGTCTGGCATTTAGATAGTTAATGAGTGTTATTTTTAGGTTTGACGGTGGAAATGATGATGGAAATTGGTGATGAAGATCAGGATGAAATTGTGGATGTATAGTGTGACCGGGGCACGGTTGGTTGAATAAAACCCCTCAAATCGAGACAGCTGATAATTATTGTTTATTCCTGGCATGAATTTGATGATGGTCCAGAGTGAGAATGATAGTGAGAGCGGAAACTGCTCGTAAACTGGTTGGGAATTCCCACTGTGCTCATTGAGCGCTCTATAGTCGTATATACTCGGCAACATTATCACGTGAAAGATATACTAGTTGGATCGAAATACTCCTGTGCACACGATAAAGTTTATGCTTGCCGGTAAATCATTATCACGCTCTGACGACTGTGAAAATACATCGTTTGTAGACCATTGAGCTATTTGACCAACGGGGGACAAATGGCAAACATCTCGCAAATTCATGCATCCGTCAACAACTGCCAACGACGGTTTATCCTGATTTTACAGGTCGTTGCGTATCAACCAAAGCTTTCTAAAACTTCTAAATCTACAGAATTATCATTTACATGTGTTAATTATAGACTTAAAATTTTTTTCGATAATAGAAACTCATATATTTCAATTTACAATATTAGAATTAAGTAGAAACTGATGACATAACACAATTTAAACACTCGACAGTTGTGGCTATGTGTAACTATTTAATCAGTACGAAAATTACTGAAATAAAATACCCAGTAATGAAACAAAAAAAATGAAGCTTAATACGATTTCCGTGAAATTTGATCAAAAGAGATCAAAATAAGGAGATCTTCTACGCATCTCATTAGATGTGTGGAAATGTAATAATTATATATTTTAGTCACTTACCTAAATATTATATAAAAATATTATTTTTTTACGCGTAACATCGTGTAAAAAATAATCGACTTGATGGAAAAAAATAATAAATATCGAATTTACGGAATAACTTTTGAAAGACCACGGTCACCCATCCAAGTACGGAACCTCCACATGAGCGCTAACTTCATTGATCTGTTGCTTGACGTTGAGACTGCTCGACCGTCATCTTGACTCGTACGTTTGATGATAGTTGACACATACGTTTGGAATAAATTTTGAAAGAGAAGTTAGTAAAGTATCTGACTAAGCTTTAAAAAACCATTAATAATCACACGATTATTAATGGTTTTATTATTCCTATTATTATTATTAATTATTAATACACAGTGAGATCTCATTACATCTCTGGTGATCACCAGAGATCTTGCCAGATCTTCTGCATCATAGATTCTAAAATATTGTATCGTTTATAGATTTCATCACATCCACTTGAGATCTACTTACATGAATGTGGATATCACATGTTACATTAACTTAGATTTCCGTACATGTAATGAAATGAACTGAGGAAAAAAATTCCCGAAATTTTGATCTCAGCAGATGAATTTCGATTTATTTTCATCCCACTTGATTAAATCTTATTTTTCACGGGTTTCGATTTTAATTACTGCAAAAAAGCTGGTCTGAAAAAATTTTTACTAATGAAAATTTCGTAAGTAGAAATTAAAAAAAAAAAATTATAATTATTATATATCCGTGATTTTTAGTATTTTTACATAGTTATTATAAATTTTGTGGGTTAGTTAAACAGCTTTAGTAGGTAAGACATTAAGTTTAAATAGTTTTTCGATATTAGATCGTAAAATTCGATTGAGTATTCTTTCGTTATTGGATGGAGGATCGTCTAGAAATAAAACAAAACGTCTTAAGAAGTTATATACACCCAATGTGATATCCAAATGTCGTTAGAGAGAGGAATAGACCATAAAGAGTGCTATTTCTTGACGTATAAGCTCTGGTAGGTAGTCGAGTTGGCGCCAAAAATGGGATAAAAGTGAAATAAACCTGCTTATGTTCAAACAAACAGGTTATCCTGGAAGACTTGAAAAACTTTGAGACAATATAACTATGAATAGGTAAATGCAAAAGTTTGAAATTAATTCTGTTACTGGGTCATCTCGTTCGGTAACTACGTGAAAACAACGTTCACCGCAGTTTTCTCCTGTCCAATTTAGACCAAACTCTTCGTCTAGCCATGTATATTCTTTTTTCCACTTTCAGTTGATAACTTCCCTAACTACGTACGCCGTGTACAAGTCACGGCCATGTCGAGGAAAGTTGACATGAAGTTAATGAATTGGAAAATAATGAAAAAAGCAAAAAAATAAGCAAAAGTAATGATCTATTATTGCAAAAGTTTATCAAATTAAAATATTTAAAAACTTAAGAGCAATTAGAAAATAAATTACTTTAGGTTGCCCTGAAAAAAAAAAAAAAAATTATTGTGACGAAAATTGTAAAAGCGTGTTGCTGAAAAATTTTAAAGATTTTACTTACCAATATCTCGATTAAGATGCGAGTTTGATGAATTTTCTCAAAGACCTTTTTTGTAGCTAATAAAATTCTCTACAAAAAAAGTCTCTTGAGAAAAATTTTTATTTTCAATAGTTTTAAAGATATTTAGATTTAAAACAACAAGATATTTTCGGAACATGAGATTTGCTTCCATCAGTTGAAAATAAAATCTGGTTCATAAGAAAAATTGTCAACAAAACAATTAAATAATGACACTGAATGTTTTATGATGCGATGGGAAAAATGAAATGGAAGTGGTGGAAAAAATTCATCAGTTTTACTCGTAAAATCGATTTGGAGCGCCTCAGAGTACGCGCGAAATGTGGCGACAGACACACAAACCTTTTGAGCGTCTTTAGCATTCCCACGAGAATTCTTCGACACCATCTCCCAACTCTCTGTCTCCCCTGCTATACCTATAGTCCTGTGGGATAACTCAAGTGCACGAAACTGCGGCTCCACGGAAGCAGTTAACGAGATCCTTGACTAGGTAAATTCCCGTAGATGCAGTGGACTTTTGTGTGCCATGTCGCAGCTGTGAATACGTATTGAGTTAAATTTATGCAAAGTCTAATCCCAGAAGAGGGCTTTGATTGAGCTGGAAAAAAGTTCTAATCAATTTTCTAACGTATAAAAAATAAATTGTACAATAAAACGCACGTGAAATTTTAATGTTCCTGTGCGAAATACTTTGAAGAAAAATCTTGTTGCACCCTTAGTTGAAATTTTTCCAGTGCTTCAGTCGAGTGTTTTATGGTTTTATTTTTCCTGAGAGTTTTCACAACCAAATAATGCACGATTATTGACGTTGGTTTATAACAACAATAGTTTTTGTTTTATCGCTTTATTTTTTGGGATTAAGACTTATACCCATTGTTTTTTGGAAAAAATCTGAAAAATACAAAAAGTTCATACGGTCTGACAATTTGTGTCAACCTCGAACGAGAAAATTTTTTTCGATATCGCGTGTAAAAGAACATCGTCAAAAAATTGACATTTTTTTATTTGCTAATATCTTGATAAGGATACTAGTTGGCTAAATTTTGTTAAGAACCTTTTTTGTGTATAATAAAATTCTCTGCAAAAGAGATATCTTAAAAAAAAATTATATTTCTAATAGTTTAGAAGATATTTTGATTTTAAACATCAAGATAATTTTGCATATATGTATTTTTGATTTTAGTAACGCGATATATTCAAATAAAAACGAATTTGAATTTTTATCTGGATTAATAATATTATTAATTGAATATTATTAATCGAAATTCAAAAAATTACCTAGAAATGGTGTTTAACGATTAAAAATTGAATATTATTTGACATCAACTGAAAACATTGAAATAATTGCGATAAATATTATATTATAAAAAATTACTTGTTCATACTTAAGTATAAAAAAATTGTTTTTCGTATACAGAACCATTCAAATCTATTCTATTATATATTTTATTTCTATAAAAGCACTTATATTTTAAATTAACACCTTAAACTCTTATATACAACAACGTGAAAATTTAAAATTATGTTATGTAATTGTAGATTTTTAATAAAATTTGTCTGGTACAATTCAATATTGTGGGTTAAACTACTTTAAAAAAAATATTCCGATTTAAATACCTTATCAGAAAATATCTTATACCATTATTGTAAAGCCTCTGTGCCAGTGCACATACAAAAGCGTTGAGAAAAGCTCAGAAATACTGCGCCAAAGAGTCGGACTGTCATGCTTCCCTAGTACAAAGTCTTTTCTCCTTCGAAAAGATAAGAATTTTCAGTAAAGAGAAAGAAAATGGAAATCCACTTATGGGAATTCGAGAAAAAGAGAGACAGAGAGAGAGATAAAGAACTCGATGCATCCGATTTTTTACTCTGTTTTTTCTTGATTCTTTTTTGACTTATGTATTTTTATCGAGCTATCCAACTAATGATTAAGTGGTTGAACCATGCTTAAATTCCGTTATTATAGTCATGGAGGAAGGTATTTCTATACTCTTCTCCCTATGGCTTTGTCAAAGCCATGAAAAGAATGCAAGCAAGCAATTTTGCATTGAGCTCGATGATTAATCTTCGTCTTCTATTTCTTTCTGTTCCAGGTAAGCGTCAAGTAAAATGGATTTCTCGTCTAGAAAGTCTTTGATGCGAGAAGCTTCAATTCAATATCGGTGAAATTATGTGAGAAAATGTATTTTTTATCCACTCGAATTTTTTTTAAAAAAAAGGTCACTTTTTTTTCATGGAATTCATCATTTTTCAGAGAATGTGGAAAAAGCTTTTATCAAATACACCATTACATGCACGTTCTGTCAAACAATCGTGAAATAATATAATTGAATTTACGTTTCATCCATCCAGGTTATTTGTATTTAATAGCCTTCGTTAAAATCAACCACACGAGCACTCCCATTTAAATTCTCACCTAAATTAATTAAAATTTCATCTTTAAACAATCGCATCAAAAATTTATACACTCATGCTTTCCGCAATTTAAATAAATATATCCGTGATTGTTTACACAAACAAAATTTTACTTTCATGTCACTTGATTAATTTAATTATAGAATTTTGAATTTTTAAAAAATCATTCCGTACTTATATAATAAAAACCATGAATATGATGTCATCAAAAGTTTCAATTTGAAAGCTAAAATTTTAGCATATACCTCCTATATAATTTTTAGAGTTCAAACTAAAAAATGTCACACAAACAAAGGAAAATTGAAGTAAAAATTTATATTTCGACTTTTTAAAATCAAAATATCTTTGAACCCACTGAAAATAGAAACTTTTATTAAGAAACCTTTTTTAAAGAGAATTTGATCAGCTACAAAAAAGGTTCTTAGCAAAATTTGTCTAACTCGCATCCTTATCGAGGATATTAGTGAAATATTTCCAACTTGGTGATCCGCTTTTTTGGTCGAAGCCACGCGATTTAGAATGTAAAAAAGTTTTTAAGCAAAGACTGGTGGAACGTGTGAAGGTAGTACAATTGAAATTAGAGGCGCTGTGGAATTGGAAAGGGAGCAAACGTCAGATAAATCGTTTTCAAGAGGTGAAAGACAAGAGGGAATAAAAGAACGACAGAGAAAGAGTGAAGAAGCGCGTGAGGTAGCCCTCCTGTGCTTTTCAATATTACAGCTCACAAATCTTGCACCTTGAAGCCCAAGAAAGATCCAGACACAGAGAGAAATAAAAGCACACTTTGGTACACGAGACCTTTTTCTCCTATACACATTGGTATAGAATCTTGCTACTGCTCTAACTCTTTCCAACACGTCCCATTGGGTTCTATTGGTTGGTTTGTTCATCCAGCGAATTCGCAGTTGCAAGAATCCCCCTTGCCTGCCCTCGTGGAATACGCTTCGTGAGACAAATCCCCTGATGTATGGTGTGACAGTGAGGTACACAGCAGACCGCAGAAATCAGGATTTCATTTTTCTCCGGCGTTCACACGCGTCATGAAATCTTTGAAAAACAGCTCCCCCCAAAAAACCCGATAAAACTCAAGAAAAATACTACGTTAGAAAAGAAAAAGCTACAAAAACTAAACGCTGCATGTTGAGCAGTCTGATTAGCAATTCTGCAGACAACGGATGAGACCAGATTGTCTGTGAGAAGTTTGCAAGAGCAAAAAACACCTCACGCCAGCCTGTTCACCCTAAAAAAACCAAAAGAAAAAAAGGAAGCAGCCCCGAGTCAGCAGAACCCTTCGGCGTTCATGAAGAAATATTTTCCCTGTGCATTCGAACGGCCTTTCATCGTCTCAAGCTATTTTTCTTGCGATAACTAGACTCTCTTTTGCTGACGTGTTGAAATAATTTTTGCATCCCATCAAGATTGACCGTAAAAAAACCGCAATCAAGAACGAAAAATCCATTATCCACTTTTTCAACTCTTTGTTCGCACTGAAAATAACGTATTGTGCAGAATACAATAAAAAGTTAAGTGATTACTAATTAATAGATACCACGGTATGGCTTAAAACGGGGAAGAATAACATTAAAAGGCTTGGTAGAACCTTCCACCAAGTCTACGTCATATAGACGCCTTACATAGATAGTTAATCGAATGATATCCCAAAAAAACACCTTTTGTGTAAAAGAGAATTTGAAAAAAAAGAAAAAAATCCTGTAAATTCTGAACTTTTAGAAAGGTTATACGATATATCCTCAATGTTCAACTCATCATCTCAGGAATTTTACTTGCCATTGTCGTTTTTTCTGCAGCCTCGATGAATTTGCGTCATTCTGGAATAAAGCCGGTATTCTCTCGTACGCCATTGCAAATGATGGCCTCATGAAAACGTCGAGTGCTGTCCAAAGGATTTTCATCAGAGCCTCTGCCCATAGACGAATATTCCATAAGGCCTGCGCGCGCGGCTGTCGAGCATCGTGTCGACGAGGTTGAAAATACCCCAAGCCACTCCCGGATGCATAATGTAAATCCGGGATCCGCTTCTGTCTTCCTTCCTCACATTGAAACGCTTGCGCCTGTGGCCCTACCTCGTGATCAGGCTGCCAAGGAAAGATCCACTAACTCTTCCACTGCTCGATCTTCGGACTTTCTTGTCCACATGCGAATCTTTGCGCTATTCCCACCCAAAGCCCAACTGTCCCCTCGACGATAAGTCGCTGGGATACGTGGTTTTTCCATGTCTTATAGATACCCTGATGTCAGGCTCGTTTTTTTGCTAAGGAAACTAGCATCCTGGCAGTTTTAACGAGGGAGTAGAAAAAAAATCTTGACAGTCTGTTAGCCGTAGTCATCTTCCTGTTGACCTGGATAGTTAATGGTTGGAATATCGAAGCAGGCACGGCTCGTAGAAGAAAAACCGTTTGCCACTGATAACGCGTTTACTTGGCTTTGAGGGTAAATTGATTTTTTTTTTGAAAGCTATTTGAAAATTGATAGGCTGACATCTACAGCCATGTGGCCTGGACATTCTCGGCAAAGCTAACGATATTGGCGTATGATCAGCAATCAATAAAATTGCTGGGTAAATAATTGGAATGCTTCCTTTTGGCTTTTTCGAATTCTCCTGCGTCACGCTGACCCACCACCGGCTTTAACCTTGTTATTCACGTCCTAAACACGATGAGAACCCTAAAAACATGCAGTATCACGAACGTAAATGAAAAATTGATACGTCAACTGTGGAAGGAAAAATTAAGATGGTTCATAAAATGACGGATTTAGCCGCAACTTCAAAAGGGACAAGGTAAATAACTAATTACTGCTTCATTTATCGTCTGTGTTTACAGTGCGCAGAGGAAAAAGAAGGGTCTAATGGATCCGAATAACATCTTTGAGTACTCAAAGAGGTTTCATTCTATTAGCTTACACCATCAGTCTTTTAGATACTCATGTCTACGAGTAGAAAGCTTGAAACAGCTTCTATTCCGCTCGTGCACCGTCGAGTAGTTGGATACTCTTGGATACTGGCTGAGACAAATAGTCCTTTTTGTCGGGATCCTCCCTCCCAAGCTATCACAACTCTACTACCCTGATTTCTCTGTCAGAAGCGGATGGATAAAGTTTCACATCGGTCAATGCGTAGTCTATCAAGAGGAATGACAAAAAAAAAATGGATTTGTATTCTGCAGAGGAAATTGATAAATGTAGTTTCGAGCGTATTATTATTCTAGTGAGTGTGACAAAAAGTCGATGATAAATTTAGTGTGGTAGGTATTAAATCGTTTTGGATTGATTTAATTTCGTTTATTTACTTTCAATTGTTCTGTAAGCACACGGCCACAACTGCTGAAACTGGTGAGATAGTTTCGTATAACTTCTGTGCTTGGTCCGGAAACATATCGATTGGGTGAATTAGATGGATTAATATCGGTAATGTATTACTGCTGCAAGTCAAACCTCAATAGTTTAATCTGAATTAATGATTTAAGAGTAAAAAAAAAAATTAGTTGGATATGTGGAAAATCAATTTTATAGTTTTATCATGATGAATTGAATTAATTATCACTTATTATCAAGTGGAAAAATTAAAAATTCCGCAATATATAGTTATAAAAAATTGTTTTTTTTGTTAAAAATTGACGAAAGGTTATGCTACTAACCTGCGAAAATGATTTTTCGCTGCTTCCATCATCAAGTTTTTTAGTTAATTTAAAATTTTCATGGCTTATTTTAATTAGTATGAAATTTTGCACAGTTTTCCCAGAAAACACCCCTTTTGGTTATTGTTATAAAAAGTTACTAATTTATTTTTTCATTGTTGTATGTTGAAAAAACTTTAATTTTTACGCCCACCACTGCTCATAGCTGTGTAATTCATTCTTTTTCCAATTCAGTTATGATATGGCGGAAGTAACGATTTTATTTTGAATTTTTGTTTTTTTGTTTTTTTTTTTTATATGCAATTTAATATTTTCTAGTTGATAAAAAAATTGCATGTATGGTTATTAGATCGCCAATAGCCATTGACCCAAAACAGTTAAATTCAATAGAATCAATTGGAAATGAAAAAAGCTTTTTTTAGCAGCATAATACCTAGCAGATTGATTGAATATTTCCAATGAAAATCAAATTATTTACACACTCAGTAAACATCATGTTTTACAAGGGAATTTTCATCGCACTCGCACCAACACTATGTAAACGTTTACAGCGGCAAGTTGATCATCAGTTCATGGCTTTATGTGATAAGTATTTATGAGCTTGACGAGAGTAGCATTGACAACATCACGTTCCTCTCTTATTTTATCGATAAATTTCGCTGCATAATGCAGCGGCTCACGCGCGCGCTCACGTAGGGGAATGAAAGTAGCGATTCGTTGGGCTCTCGCATCTGCCACCTGAGATCCCGTCGCGAATCGCTCGGGCAACCGCAATGTGCAAGCCCCAAAAGCTTTATCGGTAACGTGTCTGTACCCACTATTCCCAGAAGCCAACGTGTCTGGCGCAACGCCGACCTCTACTACTCGAGTGCGTATATATCACCAATGTATATTTCGACCGGGGTAAAATCCCACCGCCACCATCATCATGAAGCGGATATATGCTCGAAAGCACACAAGCCTCTGTTGAGTTTAATAATCTATGAACAACTGAGTCTTTCCATCTCTGAGTACGTGACAGCCATGTATTAGTGCATGTACAATAATCCACATTTTCTCTTAAATATATAATTAACTTGGATAAATATTTCAATTCTATTCAAAGGCAAATTTCGCCTCGAATTTAGACGTGTTCTAAACAAGTTTGTTTATACGTGTTCCCACAATTAACGATGGAACGATTTTGTGATGACTCAAAGCGACTCAAATCATTAAAGTTTTCGTCCACTAAACAGGCTTTTAATTGGCACTGGGTAAGACTGATTAAAGTCTCTAAATTTGACGACTCTTGCAGAGAGTCTTTTGTCTGCATTACGATGTCTCACGCTTATCGTCTCTCGTATATAGAGACAATTCATCGTTGAGACTACAGTCTCTAATAAATAGAGAGGCTAAAGTCTAAATCGACTGTTATTGTCGTGATATAGATTAATTAATTTTTTTCAACTGTAAATTATTACATTTTGTTATTTTACATTTCAACCAAGTAATTACGATTAAATTGACTTTCTCTATGATTTTATTTATATTGATAAACGTGCGAACTTATTATTATTTTCATTTTTTATATTTATGAACGAAAATAATCTTGATAATTATCTTGCGATAAATGCGATTCGAGGAGCATAATTAGAAAACGAAATAATTATTTAGATCAAGTAAATGTATTGAATGTAACTTTTATTATACGTAATTATATTATTTATAAATTTAAAGTTTAATAGAAATATTGCGTGGTTTGAGGCATTTATTCTAAATCCATCCCGGTAGCAGCTCAGCCAGAAATTTTCCAAGTCCCTCTAGCACGGCTGAAAATTTTCCAAGTTCTTCATGAAGAACTTGGAAAAATTTTGGTACGATAACCTGAGGAAGTTGGTGTCTCTTAGCTCTCGTTGGCATACTGTCGTCTCTAAGCATCTGCAACTTTCGAATCGGAAAGACAACACGAAACTCGAATCTTCAAGAAGTGCGATTCGCGAGACGATCGTGCGCGAGAGTTAAGAGACTAAAGTCTTTCATAAAAAAATCCGAAAGACTAATCACGACGGTTTAAAGACTCGAGTTTTATTAGAGGGATTAGTTGAATATTTGAGACATTAAATGATCGACAAAAATTATTCAATGTTATGATTTTCGGAGTTTTCAAAAGTTTTAAACTAGATTTATAGTGACAAAAATTCGACGGAGGGAATTAGTAATTGTTGAATTATCCAGAAGCGTCGATAATGGCCCAAGCGCAACCTCTCATCCCGTGAATATATCATGACATTAAATTACAGAAAGTTCAGGAGAGTCAGGGTGAGCGAGCAAGACCGAAAGCTGTATATTTCCCTAACCACTATTTAACCGTTGGTGAGTATAAACTCACAGAGTGTGTACCTTATCCTTCGAGAATCAGTGAGCCTTGGCGCCTTATCCTAAAGCTACAAGCTTTGCTCTGATTATCCTTGCTGCCAACCCGTGTAAGCTCGGTCGCGAATATAGTTTCGACTAGTCTAGAAATTAATTATAGTTGTTATGTACAAAATTATTATACACTTTCATTCAATTTTCCACGGAATTCAAGTTGCCAAATTCGTTTTATTAATAAAATATTTACCTACGTGAAATATAATACTGTGTAAAAGCTGCAGTTTATTTTTCAGTTGGCTGAGTAATTCGTATATGCTGTAGAACTCGAATTAAATTAAATTTGGATCAATAACCTACAGCTATTTATGCTTTTTCATGAAAGTATAATATTTTCATGAAATTATTTGGTTTTGATGAATTTAATTTAATCATATTGTATCCAATTATAGCTTTTCGGTGTTTATAATATAAAAGAATAATTCCGGATAAACAATTTTATTCCAAACAAATCTATCCACCCAAAATAATCATATAAAGTAAATAAAAAAATAATTATATGTGAATGATTTTTCACTGAAATCATTGCAAAAAAAAAAGAGAAAAATTGAAAATCTCTCTTCAAAAAGTAAATTTTTTAACGAACATGACTTAAACTATTTTAACACTTCTGATGTACATTTTTTTTTATTTTTCATTATAAAGGGTTGAAAAATAAATTTAATATGACAAATCATAAATATTGAAAATTTTTATTTTTTCATTTTTGTTGTAATATTAATTTTTAACAAACATTTATCGCGTATTTTAGTGCAATTTATGTTAAAATGAAATAAACATAAAATTAGAAATTATTTTCGTTTACATGACAACCAAGAAAATATAGAAAATTCTATTTTTAATCATATTCTGCTTTTTTATTGACTATGATTAAAAATATCCATTTCTTTAATACTAATAAGAAAACTAAATTTTTTCTTAATTAAAATTTTAATTTTTGTCTAAAAATTTGTCTCTTTTTTTAAGAAAATGAAATTAGTTAGCATTTGACAATTTTTAAAATTTTTCATATTGACTAAATTATTTGTGTGTCTTAAAAAATTATGAAAAAAAAAAACACATGTAGAAAATTCAAAAAACTATAAAACCTATCATTGCATCTATTATTGCACCGCATATTGCCGATCACACGTATCACTCGTTTTCGTTTTTTTTTTTTTTTATATGAGTTAGTATTTCCCCTTTCATACGAAGTCCCTGGAACTGTTAATAATAAACGATAAGGATCGGAGAGAAAGACCTACTTCTGACATCAAAGCAGTAGTGTGTTCGGGTCGAAGCTTCTACTACTATGATACTCGCGATTACGCCTGTAGCATCACTATATACATATCCTACTTTGATTCACCATATATATCTATCTATTCACCTCGTTATATCCTGCAGATTAAAGAACGAAAACTTCCAGATTTCTCAGCAGCCTACATTATGCGTCCTTGACCTAAATTGCTGCCACAGTGATTAATGCATGTTTCTTTTTTCGGCTCGAGATACAAGATTTACGAACGAAATTTCTCATAATAAAAGTAGCGAGTAGAATATGCGGCACATTGTTCGTCTGAATTGGCCAGGTTATACATACATTCTTATTTGCCAAGCTGTATTTTTTACTTTCCCGTTTACATACTTTTTCCGCATGCCTTTGTTATTCCACTGCAAATTGCTCAGCCGAATATTACGTTCGTTTTTTTTCTGCCTTATATTCTTGCAAACTTTTAAATTGAACAACGCCGCCTTTATATCCTTTATCTGCCATCCAAACACGTCCAATACCCACAATACAACTATGAATATTACATTCCCATATATATGTATGTAGTGGAAAAACAAATAGCATTTTATTTTCAAGACTCGTTTGTGGGAAATACACGTAGAAAAATGCATGGAAAATTTGTCTGTGGTTAAAACTATTCACTGAAACATTACAATATTTTTTACTTATGTATTATCAATGGATACAATGCTTTATTATGTTACAAAGCTCTGCCGAGATGGTTGAAATTTGCTGGATTTTTTTATTTTGTTTAGACAGCTTTTTTCACCACGCGGCTGATTTGGATCTAGAAATATTTCTGTCGAGAGAACGACATCAACCACATGAAAAAAAAACTTCCTCTCGTTCGTATGCGTTGAGAAGAATTGAAAATCGAAAAGGATTCTCGTAAAAGGTAGAATATATGCAATCTGACTCCTGTAGCTCGTTTTGAGTTAGATAGAACTCGGATGTATGTCTGATGTTTGGTTTTTTATGTTTCATAGGTAAATTGGAACTTATCGAATTTTATAAGGAGGGAAATTGATTTTAATGAATTTTACTTGTCGTTGAATTATTTTTTTAAGTATATAGGATTTTAATTCAATATTGAAATGAGAAAATAATGTTGTCTTTTGTATTATGTGATCTTTGAAGTTTTATCTTGAAATGTAAGATGGAAACTACATCTGATGTGCTTTGGAAGTATAAATACTTGCCTTGATCTTCTCTGGCGACTATTAGACACACTGTATTTTTTTATCCTTATGACGAAAAAGTCCCTTGAGGCTCTTATGAAAAGGTCCACTTGGTAGTGGGCTCTTCAGATGAATTTAAAGCTTGGCAAACAAGCGTCATCGCTTCTCAAGCTTCGAATAATGGTGCTGCAGTGGGAATCGGTGTCACATGAGACGATAAAGGAGCGCGCAGACTTGTCACAGAGAAAAGATAGAGGCAAGTCATTTTCCTGAACACACAGATATTAATTATTACCTCGGGCTATTTCACATTGAATAGACACTTTTGATTCTTTTTAGTTGAAGAGCGTTTAGTTGCATAAATTAAAAGTTGGTATTCCTTCCACCGATTCTTGTACTTTTTTTGACTTGATGAAACGTTTTTCTAGAATGATGAAATTGGGGAATATAATTACATTCCTAAATATAAGAAAAGTGATGAAAAGATAGTCAATATTCGAGATATCGAAGGGAGAAAGTCGAATATACCGTTTAGAGGCGGCGCAAAATTTAAATGATAAAAAACGCGACAGGCGCGCGCATTGATTCTAGTCAAGATATAATATACATATGAGAATTAATCTCTAGCTTACATAGTTGCAGTAAAAATTAAACAATTTCGATAATAAAATAATTTATTTTGCGTGAAATTTAAGTAGTATAGAGAAGGAAAATTTAGAATTTGACTTTTGAATTTTATTGTGTAACGAGGCAAGCGAGCACCTTGCCCTCGCTTACACTTTAATGGTTCAAAAACTATCCCGAAAGTGGGCAGCACCGGTGGTGCCCAGCGAGGCGGCGAGCAACAGGCGAGCGTCGACATTTTGCTCACTCTACGTATTTTATTGTTGAATATCCTGGCTAAGAAGCGAATAAATTGGTGAACCGCGGTCAAAGAGGCTGAGTGACGTCACGCGGGTGTCGTCACTTCCAGTTTTACGCGTTTACACGTGGATTAAAGTAATTTTGCTGTCGATTCCTGTTGTGGTTGGGGGTGAAGCACCCGACAAGTTGAAAAAATAAGGCGAGATTGATATAATTAACGTCTGGGCCAATTAAAATAACTGACGCCACAACTTATCTATTGAGACGCGCGGTAGATAAGGGTGTGCGCGTTACAATTGTCTGTCACATTTTGAAATATTTTTTTCTTCTGAAAAATAAATTAACAAGCAAATAGAGAATCCTATTTTAAAAAAGAGAGGTGACACAAAAGATCGAATTGTGACTTAAAGCTAACTTCAGAGTGAAGGCACGATATTCATTGGCTGGTAAAAAGCACGTGATTCAAAAATGGCCACATAAATTTCGGACGCAGAGAGCGCACGCTACGCGTGCGCTCTGACACTAGTATAAATAAAAAACGAATACTCATAAATTTTTCACTCGTGTTTATTGAAAAAAATTTTTATTGGAAAAAATATACATTATATTTAATACAGGCAAAGTAGGTGTAAATGCAGTACTTGAGGTAATAATGGCCTTTTATAGGCACACAAGGAGTAAAAACATTAAAAACTTGATAAATTAATTTTTTTAGGTGTTTTTGGGGGAAGAGCCCCCTAAAAAAGGTACTCTTTTACCTTACTCCCTTTTAGAGATAGTTCAAAAATTTTAATTTTATAAAATTTTATAAATTATCATAGATAAAAAATTTTTTTTAATCATTTGTTTGAACTTTTGTAACATTATCAGACTTAAAAATCTATATTTCAAAATTTCAAAATTAATCAAAGAGTAAATACGCCATGCAAAAACGATAATTTCAAAACCTTATTTTTAAAAATTCCACTCTTCCGCAATCCGCTTTGTCAGTGGAGTTTTTCAAAAACCATTCTCAGTTAATGTTAATAGAGTGAATGGAGTGGACCTACCAAATTTCAATTCAATCGGATAAATAGTTTCGGAAATTTCGTGATGAGTTATACAATGAGTGGTATATTCCACTTATATATAAATTATCTATTAATTATTTATTGACTTGTAAAATTTTGTAAAAGAAAATTTATATCAATGCAAAACAAACTGGCACACTACCAAGCCCAAGGCGCAAAGTGATTCAGAGTGCGCTAAAATATATCGCGTACTCGAGCTATCAAGCGGTCTAGAACTTTGTCGCAGGATTAAGCGAAGATGGGCGCGGTGAGGGGTATAAGTAGTATAGAGTGAGAAACGCAAAGTTTCTTCGAGGATTATCCTTCGCTCTTTGCGATGCGACCTATGCTGCAGGCCAGAAAGTGAGAAACTTTACAAAATTCCGGCTCTTTCAAAGCCATATATTTATTTTCGTCATTATCAATATTCGCGTGTCAAAGCAATATTATGATATAGAGAGAAGGCAAAAGGTGAATTGAACAATTACATCGTCTAAAGGCCCGCCGTTCATTCTCATATCTGTATTAGAGCATAATTTGCGACTAATTGATTGAATGGCCTTTGGACATCGACTTCTATAGAATATGCTTCGCACGGCTTCTCTCTATGGACTAATTAAATGTCGGTGATTATTTCGCAGTTGGACCTGGCTGATGCATTGTGAACCAGCTATTCGCTCATTCATTCAAATCTTTTCAGTGGTGATAACGCGATTTGTGGCTCAACCTCGTTATCTGCTGAAACATTTTCTGATGAATGTATTTTCAGTATATATATATTTTTGTGCAGATGAAAGAAGACATATTGTGCGCCAAGTTACAATAAAATGCCGCTGGCAATTCCACGGCCGGAAAAGTCTTCTGCGCATTCCCTTTTTCATATAGGATAGTTACATCGAAAAACCATTATACTCACTCCAGTTATCCATAGACAGCTCCTGTGGCGCGTCCACCGGCGGCTTTTCTCTGAATGAAAATTTTTTTTTAATTCCAAAACTTTACCTATTATACTTACTAAAAGAATTTTTTTTTTGTATTTATATTTGAAACACGAAAAATCGCTTTCAAGGATTTTATGAAAAAAAATTTTTAATTTTGGGACTTTGTTTAGTATTTTTTTTATTAATTTTATTGTAGTTTGATTGTTTAATTTTATAATTACAATTTTTTTAATAGAGAAATAAAAAATGATGTTTTTTTGTTTTTAACGTTTCTAGTTTTTTTTTTACTCGCGTTTTCGGATGAATACTACGGTACAGCTACTTTTATGATTTTTCAGTAGAATAACTTACGTCACGTCAGCCAAAAATGTTTATTTTTTTTGTTTCAAGTTAAATAAATTTTTAAAAATAAATTTGGCATTTTTTGATGATTTCTAAAGACAAAAATTGTAAAAAAATATATTTTCCATCAAATTTTAAAGAGAATATCTCTTAGTTATCTAGCGATTTTCATGAGTTTTTTTAGTTTTTTCCTTATAACTCTGTTACCAAGTAAGATATCAGAAAATGTTATAAAAATCAATTTATTTGACATTCAATTTTCTATGAAAAATATAGAATAATTTTTTTTGATAAATCTCTTCATTTTCCAAAAAATGAAAATTTCAAAAAAAAAAAACCGTAATATCTCAAAAATTCTACCAAATGTAAAAAAAAATTCAATCAACATTTTTTTTAAAGAAAATTTAGTGCCGAATCATTCTACTCTAATAGTATTTATCGTTATCTCGTCCCTTTACCGAGTTATCGCTGAAAAACCAAAAAAAAAAAAAAAATCACGAAAACTGTCAAATTTCCAAAAAATGTCTTCTTTAAAAAAAAAATGTTTTTTCATCTTATTCAAAAGTCTTAAAAGTCATTTAAGAAATTAATAAAACTCAATAATATTTTATGTTTTGAGACTTTTTTAAACATTTTGACGCCACATAACAAAGCGATGTTAAAAATTTCTCTATACATTATCTTAAAATATGCGCACACTCGAGTTTATCGTAAACTGTTCGAAGGTTTTAAAGGCCAATTTAACTTGGCCTTATCGTATACAGCACCGGGTAAACTGGAAGGATCCAAGTATCTCTAAATACTATATATTGAAGTACAGCAGAAGCCAAGGCGCAAATCCGTAGAAGTTGCAGTAGACACGAGGGATGTGCGCATACCCCCTTTTCCACGGAGTTTTATTCCCATTCATTTAACATCCACTTTACTTCCGCTTTCCCTCTATCTGCGCCCAAAGTTCTTAACGATTTAAGGAGAGAAAATGCGCCCGAGCGAGCACGACATTTTGCAGCTAATTAAAGTTGCGCGCGATACCTCCGAAGAGGTATCGCGCGTCAGACAATACATATAGTCTTACGATGAATTGGCAATTAGGAAAAAATACAGCAATAAAAATAAATATTTACTAACGCAAACTATACTGCTATACTGCGCTAATATACAAATGCCTTATTTTAGACTATACCAGAATGTATATATTTATTTTGTACCCTCGCGCGCGAGCTTTCGCTACGGATATACAACAAAGCCTTGACGTTGACGATAAGCGAGGGGATAACATGTATTAGCACTTTACCAACAGGCTTGAGCCAAGACGCGGTTGAATTCGATTATCGATAGGTCGCCTTTTCCTTCGTATATAAAGTCCTTATGTGCAGCCTTTTCTCTGAGAAGGAATATCGTAAAATAGAATAAAACCTCTAAAATAAATACATTTTTAAAGCTCTCGATTTTCCTTAACTGTCTCAATTCATTTTATTGTTAATAAAAATATATATATATCGGGTGCTAGATATATTTTTGTATATATGAAACCGTAAATAAAATCTTTATTATCATCAGAATAATTTGCAATATTTTCTAATTCATCGCGATGAGTTTTGCAATCACTTTATATAGGGTAATTTATTTTTTTTAATATAATTTTTGATGCCGAATTAGATAGTTCAAAGTATGGCGCTTAGTTATTAATTGAATCACGGAAATTGAAGTCGATTTAAAAGAAGTGACTCCATATCACTTTTTAGCAAATTTTTTTACATATAACGTGTCAAAACTGAAAAAGCGTATCGACGAAAAGTTGAAAACATTTTACTTGCTAATATATCTCGATAAGAATGCGAATTTATACAATGATAACATCTTAAAACACTTAAAACAACATCTGAGATAAAAGAACCCTAATTTTCTATTAACAATTTTTTTCATTGCAACTAAAATTAAATCGGACGAATTTTCATCGCAAGAAGATATTTTTCTTATAAAATATTATGAAGCCATCATCACTTTCTGTAAAAAAAAAATCTTTAATTATTCTTCTGGCTTGAAAAATTAAAAAAATTTATAATTGCATAACCCCATTAACCTCAAAAGAACTATTTCACCAGGCACGAAGCGTATACCTCTCGAAGAAAGTGCTCGAAGAATATATTTTGTAATTACAAATCTCATTAAAATCGTTGGCGTGATCTGCAGAAAAGCTATATATTATATACATATATACAAAGAAAATAAAAGCTAGAGCCTGCCATCTCAACCGCTCTTATATCAAAATATATACCGAAAACGCTCACGTACAGTGCCGCCACACACAAAATATAAAACGAGACATATAAAAGCTTATCGTTGTTTATCCTAACCAATAATGGACCATCAGATAAAATGGTGCATTACATCTTCCATTCAAATGCGCTGCTTCCTATGCACCGCAGTGCCTCTCAATGCGTATATAAATTCCACATACTTATTTCACCCGTTATTTCCATAAAGCCATGACATACAATTTCCAAGTGCCACATCGTCTGCATTCCATCATGAACTCTATCTTTCTCACTATAACAACAACACATCATATTACATCCGAATATCACGTAAAAATCCAGGCACAGATTGAAAAAAAAAAAAAAACGTGACCTGTCTACGTCAATTAAAGTCCCACTCCCTATCCATTTCTGTTCCTTTCAAACCTTGTCACGACGGAAAGTTACGTCGAAAGTGAGTTACGGCTCTTTTACCTTGCACTTTGCAATCTTCGAAAGAGAAAATTCAGTTTCACGAGAGTTGACGTCATCTCAGTACGACGTTCACGCAGAAACAAAGTGAAAAATGATGCAGTGTGTCGGTATAGGAAGAGGGAAGAAAGGATAAAGGGACTAAACTGTTATTATGGCACCATTTTAAACGCCAAATTTATAATATTTGTCACTGCTGGTATGGAATATCACACCATGATTGGCCGATAATACTTGTCATGGAAATATCTAATCAAAGGATTATTAACCTTACGAAAAAATCGAAGAAAATCGAAAAACTCAACGATCATAGCGTTGTCGTGATTTTTTTTTTTTTTTTTTTAGTTTTTTGGCAATAATTCGATAAATACGCGAAATAAGAAAAAATGTTATTGAATTTAAATGATTGGAAATGAAATTTCCTTTAAAAAACATTACATGAAATTTTTTATATCTTTCTTAGTTTTTGAGAAATTTTAGATTTTTGAAAAATTCATATTTTTCAAAATATCTCGAAAATGAGGTAAAATATAGTAAAAAGTTATTCTATATTTTTTATAGGAAATTTAGTTTTCTGTCATTTAAGTTCTTTAACATTTTTCGCTATCTTGCTTATTTACAGAGTTATCAAAACATTAATGAAAAAACTATGTATATTTTACAGTCTTTTGACACTAGTGGCAAGATGATCAATTTTTTAGTGAAATTT
>MVJL01000328.1:0-41059 GCA_002156465.1 Macrocentrus cingulum | reverse complement strand
GATGTATAACACAAAATGAAAATTCATTATTTTTCAGTAGTTTAATCATAATCTTTTAACATTTAGAATTTAATCTAAATTATTATTATGCAATGCACTCTGCAGTACCCTAGAGAATTAAATGTATAATTAAATGACATTTAATATCCAACTAATCGATAATCATCCAACTAATCATCATGAAGCAGCTTCAATTTGGATACAAGTAAGTGAATTTTTTGGATAATTCTCTAACTGCAATCCGAAGCCTGTTTTCGCGCTACGTTAACAACTCATAACTCCGAAAATATTTATTTTATCAAAAAAAGTTTTATACAAAAGTTGTAGGAAATTTAATGAGGAATAACTTTTGTAATAGGTATTTTATCAATTTATAGCATTTTAAAGGTTTTATAAACGAGAAACAACAAACGTGTGGAAATAAACAAAAATACTAAAAAAACGGTGAGAGTTACGGAAAAAAGTTTGAGATAAAAAAGTTAGGGAATTTAGTTATGAACAAAAAAGAACTCCACAATTTTTCCGTTAAAATCAATATTTTCGAAGATATAGCGACAAACGCGTTTTCCAATATGGCGGCTAGTTGTGACCACCCTACATTCCCCGATTTTTGAACTTAAGCTTTTTACGACCTCCTCTAACATCTGTGAAAAAACTAGACTGCGGCAAAATTTTGCAATTTGGACTTCCTCTATTGCTTGGCCTAGTTGGTAGTCCTCCCGCTTCTTTACTTGGCAACATCAACAGCAGCGCATATCGTTCTGCCGCAAACGAGCGGCCGCGAGGTGGCGAGGCATTTAAACCTGTCTCAGAGCCGCGAGCCAACTTGAGGGTGTATATATGTACACACTGTAGATATTAAGACGAGAGGGACCTTCGCCTTTGCTTTGTATATCCGTGATCTTAATTTTACAGAGCGCGAGCGCAATGTAACGCTAAAGAATCTGACGTTTCAGAATAACCTTAATCTGATTATACTTCATTTAATATTCACATCAGTTTCCATGTGGCATTTCATGTTTACATCAACAAATTTTTTTGATTTGCAGTGTTTATAAATTAAATACACTATTTTAAAAAATTTAATAAATATAAAAAGTTATAAAAATCACCTAAAAATTATGGTTTTGATCAATAGATATAGATTTTCTTAATCTTGAGTAGCTATTTAGTATTAAAAAAAAAAATTGATTGAAATAAAAAATATAGAAATGATTAGTTGGCTGCATAAAAAAAAAATTTCTTCTATTAGCAAGTATAAGTGGCAATTAATTATGAATGAAAAAAATTAAACATACATAAATAATTAATTGACGCCTATGACAGTTGATTAATATATGAAAATGTTTTATTTTTTGTTTATATGAATAAATATACAACACTTTGATGTGCTCTGTCTGTCGTGAAAGAAAAACGCTCTCAAACATAAATAATTTATCTGACGGCAGCACGAGCAGCGGTGTATTGCATTAAATATGAAATCCAATATAAACTTTTCCCTCGACCGTGCGGGTCTCGAGTAGTAGTAGTATTAGTAGTACTAAAGTGTATTGTGAGGGAGAAAGAAGGAATAAGAGGTGAAACAGAGGGGGTTAAGACGTGCAACTTTTCACCGTCTCTGTATATACACTTTAGCTCGGCCAATCCAGGAGATATACGGGGTTGCATATCGACGTTTCATCAAACGCCTTTTCTTGCATACCGATATACGTGTAATTTTTTAGTAATCAATTTTTTTCTCAGCTTTATATATCTTCTTTCTCGTTGATTTATTGCTGAAATTTTCGGAAAGTACTGTATAATACTTTTAGCTCGAGTTTTATTAACTTTTGGGTTTATACTTTTGTTCCAGAATGCAGAGACCCAGCCGAGGCAGTTTGGGAGTGGAGGTTGCGCAAATGCGCCCTATAAACACGGCCGGCTAATAGATCCGCATCGCCCAAGCCCGGCATCCCGCAGCCAGACACAGGGTAAAGTTTTTTACGCTTATTCTTCAGATCTTGTTTATATATGTATATTATATTATTATTCCAAAGCTGAAAACATTATTCTTAATCCTGATTCGAAGAAAAAACTAATTCTTTTCATTAAAGATAAATTCCAATTGATGTCTAATTGATCTTATGATTTATCGAGCTTCAAAATTTTTAGGAAACTTTAAAATACATTTAATTTCATACTAGTTAAGGGGTTACATTTATTAGGAATTAATAGAGTAGATTCTGGGAAAAGTCCGAACTGATCTAGCAAATATTTTTCAACTTTAAACACGTTTTTCTCAAAACAATGATGTTTTTAAAGTCGATGACCACATAATTTCTTATTAACGGCTCGACCGATCGGTCTGAAATCTTAGCACAACCATCTTAGATATATTCTTCAGGGATTAGTTGGAAGGAATAAAATTCTCGCTAATTATTTCTATTTTTTAAAAACAATTTCTCACAAAAATTTCTGTGATAAATTTAAACTTTGTATTTATAAATAGTAGTCATTTTGTTAGAAATTTAAATTCCGACTATTTCATTGATTAATCCCTAGATTTATCTATTCTCTAAAATAATTTAACCTATATTTTAATTTCTGATAATCTAAACCAGAAATATCTAGGTCAGAGCCAATTTTTTTTTTTTTTCGGAGTATGAGATTGTCTGTAGAAGCGCACCAGAGCATTATTTTTATAAATTATTAGTGTAAATACTCTTTGTTTGTGTAAAATAATGTGTCAGAAAAATTTTTTAAAATTCATATAACCCCTTAAAAAATTTTTTTTTAAGTCAAAAAATTAAATACTTACGATAAAAATTTAGTTGAAATATACTTTTTCTCATTTTTTTACATCTAGTTTATGCAATAAATTTTATGAGAAAAATAATGTTCTAATTAAAATTCTCAGTGAAATTGCAGTATAGGCTGTATTTTAATCGATTATTTCAGTTTAATCAGTTTCATTCGTAAAATACATCGCAAGATTACAATTTTTGATACAGTTTCTATTAATCTGTATAAAAGATAGTTGACCTGAAAGCCATCGCGTAAATTGAGAGTATATCACTACGATAATAAGGGAAGTTGTCAATCTTGTGTACCGTAATGAATTTCTCGAGGCTTATTAGCAATTTCAATGCATATTATTAAACTTCTACCTCTGATAGTAATCGCCGAGACTCTTGGCTATCTACTTCGCATACATATATACATATTTTACATATATATAATCATGTCAGATATACACGTTTCGAGTACAATATTCGTAATCATTGTACAGGAATATTGATAACGTCTGTGTGTTGGTTATAATCTATTAAATGGAGTTCTAGTTTATGAAGATACACCAGGTGTTGATTACAAAATGCTTCGTGTATTTATTCATTATTATTACTGGGATATATTGGCTAAAAAAACCTCAACCTAAAATCAAAAACACTATATTTATATTTTTACGTCTTTTTTTCCCCCAATATTTGCCTGAAAATTTTTTTTTTCTGGTCGATACTTTTCTCGTTAAAAAATAGTCAATGAGTGAAAAAGTTTAAAAATTGTTTTGATATTCATTTTTTAAAAATATATCTGATTATCCCTATAAGGAGAATGGACGAAGCGTGAGAAAAAGGTTTCAATGGGCAAAAAATAAACTTGAGCACTGATATTAATTAGCCACTTGGAGTTAATTACTCATGGCCGCCGCGCGCGCAATAAGTTCTTATCTGAAGGCGTTCAACGATGTACAATTTATGGCTGGTTAAAGAGTAAATTTCGCACCATTATTTCTACATTTAGTGCAATGAAAAAAGAATAAATAATGTCCTGATATAGAGTCGATGAATAGAAAACAGGTTATTGCACATTTTTCAATTATTTTCAATCACGAAAACGTCCATCAATATTCAGACATACTCGCGCGCGCGCGCATCGGGCAATGTGACACATTTTGATGGTCGACGAACCGTTTAATCGCCGCACACGAGATTTACAAACGCTATGGCTTTTCATAAACCAGTGAGACTGGTATTGTGTGTTGAGTTTTTCAACTAAATTGCTGTGCAAAACTCAATATAAATGTCACACACACCGTAGAAAATATTTTAACAAAGCAAATAAATATAACAAATAACGTGGATCAATGACATATTTTCCTTTCAGCATTAAAAAACAAAATTTAATTATTTCTTGTTAGTCTATCACTGGTTTTGCGGTATATTGAGAATTTTTAACGACTAATCAATAATGTACTAATACATATATATGTATATATTGCGGAATATGTGGGCTAAATGTATGTAAAATTATTTACAGAAACATTCATCACATAAAATGGAGACTAATCACTTTTTATGTTTCAAGACTATATTTATTTGGTAGATGAAATTTTTGTCTTTTGCTTTCGTTTTGCATGCGATTAATCAAAATGCGTGGTGAGAGATTGTTGGATAGGAAGTGCGATCGATCATTACGAAGTTGAATACAGTGGGACAGGAATTACACACGAATCGTGGCGTCACGTCAACTAAACCGCTCACCGAGACTTTTGGCGAGCGGGTCATGATAGTAAGAGAGAGGGATGTCGACAATGAGGATAAGTGAAGGGAGCTAGAGGTGAGAGTATTATTCGGGCATGACCCTCGATGTGAAATCAATACTCGAATGGAGAGCACTCATGGTCCTTTGTTTCATGAATCTTACTGGGCCATGCATTAACGTGCATATACACCATGCTAGGATTTTACGATCCAACCTGCATATTATATATCCAACTAATCACTCAATATTCCTATTATTCAAAAGCTGCATATATATCAAACACATTCCAACCTCTGTCATTCTGACAAGCTATTTTGATGCATCTAGAACCCTCAAAGATTGATCAATTACAGTCAATTCTAAAATCGATTACATTGTAATCACAATGCCACACTATTCATTAGTTTCAATCGACTACAATTTGATTTGATTTGCTGATAAGTTTATCTTCTGCATCCATTTATCGTTAGTTGGATATTTTCTTTGTTCAGTTAAAATCGATGATTGCAAGTTTCAACAACTTTTTTGACGGTTTTGTTTGTCCTTTTTTTTTGGTAAATGCGTTGAGTTTAGAATTGAACTATACCCCATTCAAATTGATAAAGATAAATATGACTTAGATTCATTAAATTACTTCAAAAAACCTTTATCTTCATTAGGATCAAGATTATTAATGTTTTAGAATTTTTTTTCAACAAGTCTTCAAGAAAAGTTCTCTTCTGTTTTTAGTCGAGTACAGAATTAGCATTGGATTCTTCATATATTAAAAGGCAATAATGAGCTTTAAGTGGGTTTTTAGATCAAGTTTGTTGTTTGATATGTTGCAGTTAATATGGGGGTTTGATCTGGATTGATGTTAGGAATGGTGGTATATGTATTATGTAGACTTTTCTGATAAAATTAATCTAGATTTGTCGAGGAAATGGCGTTAGATTGGCTTTGCATCTTGTGCTTACCCTCGCATTGGGTCTCGGTCGCGTAGTTGTAGTTCATGAGTGACGAATGGACACGATGCCCGAGAGGCAGGCGCGTGAATTCACCCGGAGGACGTACATTATCTAGCCGTCTGTCCCTCTGTCTCTTTCTTCGTAGTCCTCTTGACATTACACATATATATACGCTCTATTCTGAAGCAAAGCATCATCTAGTCGCACATTTCACAAGAAATACATGTGCACTAGCTGAGTGCTTTCATTTCTCATAACTTTACTATATGTACAATGAATACATATTATGAAGATATACATGTAGATTCTCATAAAATATTACTTTAACAAGGGCTCGCGTTTGTTCATCTTTTCAAAATGCAATTGCACCTACATTATTCATACTGAAACAATAATATTTATAGAAGGTTCCATGTGTTTCTAAAACATTAACAAGTCTCACTTGATGTACGAACTGTTGAAAAGAGTCTTTTTCTATTCTTTGTACATCAAAACGATGTCGATCATTTAGGTGGTTTTTTCCTCGTTTTTTATAATTTCGGAGATGAAAGGAACTTCAAACCCGTTGAGGTAATAATGAAAGACAAAAGGATTCCTTATGCATTTCAACAGCGGATATTAAAATTGACTCTGCGACAAAGTCAAGGCTTATATACAGAGCAAGTTTCGCCGAGAAAATGTTGCCTGTATGTCTTGGAAATGGGTGGAAGAACAGGCAAGGTACTTGAAATGCAATTAAAGCGGGGCAAATTGTGCCGTGTTCTCACCTGCAGTAGGATCTGGGGGGACAGGAGAAAACACGAGCAGATGGATATGCAGCGTCTGATCATTGTGTCTAAAGGTTGGAGAGAAGGGCGATGAGCAAAAGCCACACGGTTATAAGGGAGGTAGAAACTATGTCGAAGTGTAACGCTGTTTAGAGCCACTTCAGGCGATACTGCTTCCTAATTACGTGATGATTTAATAATAGTACCGCCTCAAGCATCTCTCGGCGGGCATTACAATCGACGAACTATCCCCACTGCAACATTTCAATGTACCTACCGCTATGGTTGGTAACAGGAATTTTGTGGTGTTTAGTGCAATATATATGGGGCGAATTGCAATGCAAATATGAGCTCAGATACGTACATTAAACTAACATTAAACGCTATTGTAAGTGTGCATGTGTTAATGTTGCTTCGGTGGCGAACGAGCGAAAAGTTTCGTCGCAGCTCTTTGTTGTGTGGTGGGCGATTTATTGCCGAGTGGATAGTTGCCTCACGCTCTTGTGGCTTCAACCCAACTTTACTTCATTGCCGCGTGCACTCGACTATATAGACATCGCTGTGTATACGTGCTATAACTGGGTGCATGCTTGAGACTAGGTTCTGAAGAACACACCTTGCAGTTCGAAATCGCCCTTGTAGGGGTGCTCGCATATGCAGGGTTCCACCTATATGTTTTGTTACAGTACTGATGCATGTATGGCAAGCACAAGGGCGGACGCGATAAGCACGTGTGGTCATATATTCAACACACTCTGACACACTGTTGGAATTCGATACACATATACGCTAGAAGCTTCAATAGATTCAATATGTTGCTCAGTAGCTATGTATCAATGATGTAACTGGAGCTATATAACAGTTATGTAATAGTATAGCAACTTTATTCTAACAATTTTAGTCGCGGGCTTTGCATCCTATTTATTATTTACGCGGACTAACAGTTCAATTATATTTTTTTACATAGCCGAAACTACAATGAACGATATATGTATTTAAAATGAGTATATATCATACAGCGCATTGATTTTCAATGATTCGTGTATACATATCGGATTGAACAATTACATTAATGGGTTTAATTATAACTGGAATGAATATTCAATTTTCATTGCACATAAGATATTGAATGCAATCATGAATTTTGTTTTAACGTTGTTTTTTTTTTGTCTATTTTCAAATAAAACTTTTTGGTAGTCTTTTCTGAGGGTTTATAAAAATATGCGTTCAAGTACCGATAAAATGTAGAGTGTGTGGGAATGCATAATGTGGAAAAGTTTTAAAAATCTTCTTGGACAATTTGCTTAATTACAATTCCAAATATTAGTGGTACTTTTATAGTTTCTTTGTGAGTCTTTGGCTTCTTGGCATCTCTTTCTACTTTTATTTCTTTTGGGTCCTCTCATCTATTCTATTCTATTCTCCACCTGTCGACCATCCATTTTCTCCCACCGGGTAACGCAGCACTTTATCAAGCCAGCCACGAAGTTCGTGAAACCGCTTTATTCATAATTAACCAGCCCCGTGCTCGTTCTGCTCATCTCTCGTGCACACGTGTAAATTGGATAGGTAAACGTCGGATGCACTGGCGCACAATCTGCGAGACCGCGTGTCGTAGTCGTCATTATGATCATCAGTGAAAACTCTCGAAAAACATTTCCTTACATCATGCATAAATGCACATAGTTTACAAATAATAGATTCATTCATTCATAAATACTCAATCTTCGCTCTTTTATAGATGGCTTATTTTTAAAACAGCTCCATTCCATATGACTTCAATTGAATAAAATATTTCCTTTCTGTCATATAATTATACGCGGTTAAACACCCACGAATTTCTTTGGTACCTTAAAATTTTAACGCACGTCTTTCGCGATCTTAACAGGAGTTAAACCAACATAAATGCGTTTATTACCGATTTGTTAGTGAAAAGTTTGCATATTTACAAAATCATCCCCAATATTGATTGGAGGTTATTATATTGGGAGAATAGTAGTCGCAGAATTTTAATTACCTCGGTCCGGTATTGCCGCGTGCCCGTTCTTGGCCAATCGACCACGGTAATGTGCGTATGCATATGTATATATACATTACATCACCCTCAGTGCAAGCGCACATCGAATTTCCCCGTGTAGCAGACAACCCTGCTCTGACAACTGCCACACCCTGATGATTATTTTAATCAAGTTCCCATTCTCTGACGATGAATTTATTGTGGTGCACAAATGTTGGATTATTCAGTATACTACTGTATGATCGCATACATCTCACATCAGAGAGCGCGCGCTGCTCTTGTTTAAATGTTTTTCACCCCTGCCCGGCGAACAAAATACTCGCTGAATAGCTTTACCGTTGTTTTTTAATTACTCACGTTTATGCGTTTAATTAGATGAGAATATTTAAATACCAACAGGTTGCTTCAATAATGTATTTCATTTTGATTAATTGATTATATCATGGTGAAATTGGCTTTTCAATATTAGTGATGTTAAATTAAATTACATATTGACCGCGTGTTTAAAATTAATAAATTTATTAAATTAAATTAAAAAGTAAACATTTTTGTCAAATAACTTTAGCAAGTGAATTTTTTATTTGCTTGCACAAAGCTTTGACAGATTTTTTTCTATTTTGTGATTGTGAATATAAATATATATATATTTGGATGTCATTTGAATAGAGATATTTTCTGAAGTATTTTTCAAGTATTTTAAGTTTTGAGAGGCTCCTGACAGGCCAAGTGGAAGTTATCGATAGACCTTGTGAGCTTCGGTTAGTTTGTAAAGTAACTTGCTGTGTGGGAGGAAATTTGCTTTCTCCCACGTACAAAGTCTGCTGAGTACAGCTACATTATGGTGGTAGTAGTTCTATGATGCCGCCAGTGAAATTAGTTCTCTGCATTCTTGCCTGCTTCTTTGTCTTTTACTTTACTCTCATTCCTCGCCGAATTATGTAACAGATTCTCGGAAAATTCTACAAATTTAAATGTTTTTAAAGTTGTGATTATCATTTATATAAGAATCCTTCTTATTCAGCATGTGTATAACTTTTATCAACCTGACAACAAGCAATTTCCACTTGGATTTTGGTTTTTATTTCCAAATAATTTCTTGTAGGCTCTGAGGTTACAACTGTAGATCAGACGTAATCGTATTACATGTAGGTTATGATTGACTTAACGATGTTTACTAAGCTCCAGATAATTTTCTCTAAAGTTCTTGACGAGTCTACTATCTTTATAACTGTTCTACTATAGATATATATATGTATAAAGCGAGAGATGTGCCAAAGTTCACAGCATCTGCATGTATATATATACATACACTTAAGAGATTTGCACACAGCTGGCAGATTGGCTTCAATTTTCAAAGCCCCCCAGGCAAGTTGATTTTACGATCTCACACTCAACGGAATTTTACTTTGTTTTATTGTATCGGTTGTAAGCCATCGATTTATCATTGCACTCTAGTAATATGAACCATTTCTAGTGTTTTTTCTTCCCGTTTTTTCCCCCAATTGCTCGACTTTTCAAACATTACTTTCTCGACTTAATAATGTAGGAAGAAAAGGACAATATTTCACGCAAAACAACAAGGCAATTATAGAAAATATGCTTTAGCAAGAAATTAGCTCTTCTGTAAAGATAGCTAATTGAACAAAGTCATCTGCAAGAAAAACTGAAGAAAACAGAACAGGGTAGTTCTTTTACAAATTTAATAATAAGTTTTATTCTTCTGTTAAGAAACTTGAAACAATGCAGTAACAGCTCATTCCGAATATTTTCATGCAGTACATTTTAATATGTGTTGATTACGAAAAAAAAAAACATTCGAATCTTACCTTTTCAATCTGTGATGGTGTAAAATAATAATAGGACTGGAAATCAATCTGTATCGTCTCTATGTATTTATACGACATTGTTAAGTACAGTTTGAGTACAAAATAGTGAGAGGTTGTTTGCTAACGAACATCAAACTGATTAAGACGTCGAACTGGAGACGTTTATTTTGACTGTGTCGAATCCAAGTCTGTTTGGCATAGGTACACATAGTCTTGCTAAGTATATCTACAGTATCTGCTAATTGTTTCTTCGAATTGCAACAGTATAATCTCAATTCCACAATAATAAATACAATTTACATCGCAGAAATATTGTTAAACTTAAAATAAAATATATCGATAAAAATTATTTTTTCATGTCTGAAATGGATTAAATAAATTACAAAAGATAATCGCAGCAGAAACAACCATTATTGACCGTGTCACATCTTATTATGATTCGTGTTGCAATTTTTGAAAGCAGCAATTTTGATTACATTACTTACCGGCTATAAAGGAGTGCGAAGACAAAGAAGTATAGGTTGAAGGCCCTCGGATTTCGAATTCTCGGACAATTGTATTTGTATACAAGCAATACAATACGTTATTGGACCCGGTCAGTCGGCATTGACCAATAGATAGTACGGCATTGCGAGATATCAGGTTATCGAGCATCTCCAGTATCTATATGGTGGTAGAGGATCTTAAACCGCAAATACGAACCGAGGTTCTCACAACTTGCTGTTGTTGACTGCGTATTTGTAGAGATAAACCAATAGTCTAATTTGTAATTTATACAAAGGTCACGTGTGTTCATACCACTTTTCAGTGCTTTTATATGCTCTATTAAACTCTAGAAGAGAAGATATAAGTGCGAAATTTCAGTTCTTCCAATTTCGCATTAATTAAAAAAATATGTCCTACCATCTGGAGGCCACGATTTTTTTTCTAAGTCAGTAAACTTCCAAAATTCACGTTCAGAACGTGTTTTTCCTCTATATAAACGTCGCAAAAGTTTTTAAAGACCTTTTAATTACTTTTTATTACTTTTATTACAGTAAAATTATATTGAAAACTAATAGAGCTTCAAATTAAATTTTTTTTTTAATGTTGGATATCCGTCGAATAATTTAAAAACTAGAGTATACACAAATCGTTGGTGATATTGAAAAATTTCAATCAAAGTTTCAATTTTGATAAATTAAATCCATTTCTTTGTATGAAACGAAAGAAAAAAAAAAGAATCACGTAAATCACTTAAGGAAAGGAAAGTACAGTTCTAAACATATTTCCCCCGTTAAATATAAACACATTTTCGTAGCAGAACTTTATTATTGTCAAGTGTATCAACCGTCAACAATGGATAAAAACTTTAGAAAGAAAGTATAACGACGCTTGAATATACTAGGGAATGGAAACCCTTTGTGTTGAGCTAAATCCGGGAGTGATAGAGGGACATGCGTTCCCACGAGTGTCTCAAGGCACGCGGTGACGCACAGCGCGAGTAGATGGAGAGGAGAGCACCAAGTAATTATGTTACGTGGCAAATTAATTAGCCGTGCGACAACCGGCCAGTTACCGATGCGTTCCCAAAGGTGGCGGCATTGGCGGTGACTGTGGTCTACTGCTTCTTCGATCGAATATGTAGATACACTGTCACTGTCTTCTATTATTGAAGATTGAGCATTATGTCTGCTTTGATGTATTCCTGCACAATATATCGCACGGTTTATGATGAGTAGCGATATAAACACGATATATTATTTCAATGCCTCTTTGTCGTTTTGGCTATCATCATGAGTCTCCTGGTGTTTTCAATGGATTCGCTCACGAGAAAAGATGTCTAACATACACTGAAGAATAAAAAGAATGAAAAAGCGAAGATAAAGCTTGTAATATGTTGCTGCGAGCGACAGACGTCGTTTCGTCACAAGCTTATATTCGTCTGAGTGGTTAAAAAACTTTTGATGAAATTCTTTCTCTTTGAGTATCGACGTGATGACATTTAAGAGTATGAACTTCATTGAAAATTTCCATTTGAAAATATTGTTTCGTTGCATTATGTGAAATTAATTTTTTTTTTCTTCTGTTTTTTATATGATGACTTGTTTGTAGAAAAATTCGCATCTAATATTTTGATAGTGGCAAGCATGTACGTTATCGCTAAGTGACTTTTGGTATACGAGCAACTTTCGTTCGCCATTTTCATCGTCAGACATTGGAGCTCTCATGGAATATGCATGACACGCCGATGCTCCCGGTCTCCCTGATCTAATTATACAGCTTCGCGCGAATCGCAAGCACGACCGCTCGAGGCAACTCTCGAAGAACGTTCTCTTTTTGTGCTTTACTATAGCAGCGTATAGAAAAAAAATGGGAACAATATTTTATAGGCTTGCAGTTGGTTATTTTTGATGTGTGAAAAGCTCTGAAAGCGCTTGTTAATAAACTTGGTAATTGGAAGCTATATAAATTTCATCGTAATTTGTTCATAAATTCTGTAGTACGATAGAGCTGTGGTTTCAGTTGATCCGGGAATTATCTTAGTTTGGTAAAGTCAAAGTTCCACTTGACTATGTTGACTTTCACATAGTTATATTCGTGTGGTTTGATACGCGCAAATTAGCCGAGCATTATGACTTGCTCTGACCGATTTCGAAGCAACTTTTAACTCGTTCATTAGACTGTTATAAAGTGTAGATAACTTTATTTCTACAGTAAATTTAATATTTAAAATTCAAGAATCATATAAAATTATATCGAGAATCAATATAAATGCGCTTTACAATCTGGTAATTCGGTTCTATCCTAAAATATAGAATCAAATTTTATCCAATCCGCCTTCATGATGAGTCGGTTTATCCTTTCCACTGACTGATTATTGGCTCACCATTGCAGAAAATAATGCATTACTGCAGATAAACAATTATCTCATTAATTTCATTCACAAGTTATAAATGATTGATTAATTTGTTTATCTGTATGTTGTAAACTTTACGACTACGTGGTCGACGAATAAGTTTGATGTAAATAAAAAACAAATAATTATACTGTAAAGATTTAACTATACATTTATATTGTTCAGTGGTTTTAATGAGTGCTATAACATGTCGTGATGAATACTGCGATAGTGATAGTTTAATGAAAGTGAAATTTTCGAATTATCTAGTTCTCTTTAAATCGGAATTTTTTCCAATGTGTTTCTGGTAATAAATTGAGAGTCTTTATTAACTCTGTTTATTTAAGGAGTGTCAAAAATTTGTTGGCATTTGTTGGAACTTTCGGTATATGTAATAGAGACTGTATAAAATAGGCCAACGTGTGAATAGCTAATTGGTAATATTCTATTTATCGGCTACCATAAGCGCATTGTAAGTTGCTTTCTTGTATAAGAACAGGCTAAGGTGGAATTTCTCTTTTATAACCGGCAACTCGTAAACACAGTGTGAATATAAATCGCCGCTTGTTCGTTTACGCTATCTCACGCCGTCGAGACTGGCATAATGGAGGGGGTTCGGAAGGAGGAAAAGGATATAATGGAGGCAAGTGAAGAGAGGAGGCAGAGATTGTGATTCACTGTAAAGTTCCCTCACGATTTCACGATACAGTTATTCCACGGTCACGGTGAATTGACGGTATGTATTCTATAGTGGCACCGGAATTGCTATGAAATTCCTATACTCCTATATAGCTGTATATCCTTCGTCTGCGCCGACTTAAAAGTGAGACACACGACAAAAAAAAGCGTGCATACCGTGCAAAACTGACCAGCGAATATTGTATTACAAAAAAAGTGCATGATGCTTAATAGCAAAAAAACTATAAGCTGAATGAACTAGAAGGGATCTTTATACTTGTATAGGAGAACCAGACCTTCGTCGACAACGAATTGATGCAAACGGGACTATAGGGTCAGGAAGCTTTTGGCCTATATATATTATGTACCAAAAGCCAAATATTTCCGGCGCTTTTTTCTTCCCTGACGTGTATTTTCAGTTTCTTAGATACAGAATAATTGCCTCCGCCCGGGCGGCTCTTCCTAGAAACCACCAACTGTTTATTCCGCCTGGAGACCCATACGTTTTTATTCCCAGACCACTATATATACACACAAACATATTCCCACATGGACGCCGGGAATACCACGTAACATCTATTGCCAAGGCTGCAATTTTATCCATCAGTCCTTCGTCGTCCTTGACCGCGCTCATGATTAATTGACTGAAATGAATGGTCGTCTTTCTGATTATGTAGTTTACTCCCTACTATTATTCACCCACTTCCCAACTCACTCTTATCAAATAAATATTGTTATTTGCTTTCATTCACGATGTATAATGAATTAGGAAATATTTTCTTAGTGATGAATAGAAACTAGATTTTTGCGGGAACTCTCTCTGTAATTAATCCCTTACGCATGTATCAAAGAGGCAAAGCATTCGATTGGCGATCCACCCGCGTTTATCGAAGTTTTGCCATTGTTGCGGTGAGGTCGCGCACAAATTGAGGCCGTGTGCCAAAGCCCGTTGCGACGTAAAGTATAACCAGCAAAAGCGATGGCGCGAATAAGGCCGCGATACGCCCCGCATTATCTCTCCCTCTGGTGGCATATCGTCGTTTGTCGACCTATCGACCCTATCGTCAATCGTTCCCCCGGCAACCATCGCGCCATCATCAACAGCTGATCCAGCCGATGTTCCCTCTGCATCAGTGTTCAAGATCGATCGAATTCATTCAGACTACATACACGTAATCCGCAGCATCTTTTATCCCCCTATGTTTTAATTGTTACATTAATTTGTTTAACGAGCTTGCAGATAAACTTGTTCTATGCATGAATAATGCCCTGTCGCGACATCACTATGCCACCGACATGGAGTCATGGTAGTTTGCCCTACCGAGGTTCTCTTCAATCACCGTCCAATTACCTCTCACGATTCATCAAGTCACGATCATGTTCTATTCCCGTGCATACGCCATGAGAGACATATCAATCGTGGCTGTGTGCACAGATAGCGCCGGCAAAGTGCACGCTTTATGAGTGTGTGTATAGTGATAATGCATCAAAGGTACTAATAGTCATCCCCAATCACTTGATTAATTATTTTCATCCACCAAATGTTCCTCCTGTATATCCAAAACCCATTTGCATCCATATGCTTGTGGATTATCGATCAATAAGTGTGAACGTGTGCGAATGTGAGCAAGTTCGTAACGCAGGACCGAGTTACTAACGATGGCTTTTGTACGCAAGCCTCTACCGCCGAGAAACCATGGGCGCGGGGGGTTCACCCTGCGCGGGGATTAAACGCTATGCGAGCAAGGCTCTTTATCATCTCGTACACACGGCAATCCGGTGGCTTTGTGTGTGTACACACTCGTTGACTAAATATGTAAACGATCTACGATCTTTTATTAGCAGAATTCTTTTTATTCGCTGCCTCCTTTCGATTATTTTTTCTGGTTTATTGCTTCGCGTATTTCTATCCAAGTTTTTCGGATAGGGTTTTTTTTTGTGAGAGTTTATGTATGTTTAAAAATTTTACGAATTTATTGATTTGTTTACTAGTAGTGAAATTATTTGTTTTATGTGCTATGTTAATTCTACTATGGGTACGGTCGGGGAAAGTATTGGAAATAATTTACAAAGAGTGTAAGAGTGTATAGTAGAAGAGACCAATTTAAAACTTTGAATTGAATGAAAGTGTTTTTGTGTTATATGTTGCGATCTCATTTGTTTTTACCTGTGACTGTCGTGTTTCGTTACATTATATACGATTCCGATCCGATCTCTGTGCCCATGTATACATGTAGATAACTAGTCTATCTAGCATTTGCCTGGGAAGATATGCGACACACGCGCGTTACTACCAACAACCGCACGTCCACCCTCGTTGGCGTCACGTATTGATCACACGCTTGGTCGCACCCACGAGGATTTCAACGAATCTCTGCGACAAATCTACCAAAAGTGTTGTAAATCCATGTTATTGTTTAAAAAGCTTTGCAGATAATCCCTGAAAAGTTTTTCCACCAATTTCAGTGTAATGTAGAACTTTAAAATCCAATTTTCCGTGCATCATCAAGTTAGAATTGCTAATTGCATTTCAAGAACATGAGAATCTCCGAAACTTTGTTGTTTTTTTCTTCGAACTCTTGTACAATGTTTCTTACACATTTTAATTGAAGTTAAAAATTAAACGAATCTGATCTTTTAATAAGTTAGCGTGCATTTTTTATTTTATTTTTTTAATGTTGTCATCGTTTAGGAATGGCTATCGACGATTTTTAAAGTTTCTATCCGCGCGAATCACAATATTTTGGTAGACCAAAGTTTATCAAAAATTCAACACATGAATAATTCATTTATTTCCATATACATGCAAAAACTTTTTCGATCAAACACTTTTTAGTAT
This sequence comes from Macrocentrus cingulum, assembly GCA_002156465.1. Classification (NCBI taxonomy): domain Eukaryota; kingdom Metazoa; phylum Arthropoda; class Insecta; order Hymenoptera; family Braconidae; genus Macrocentrus; species Macrocentrus cingulum. The sequence continues at coordinate 24,586 of MVJL01000328.1, read as the reverse complement.
TTGTCACTGTTCATGTGCCAATGGCATCAGCTCAAGTGAATATATCTTCTCAAAAATTTCATAATCGATGTGATTTCAATCCGAATTCAAACCTTATATACAATTTTGAATATTAGTGTAGTTTAGTTTCGACAAACAACTCTCAACTATTTATTAATGATATTGTAAAATTTTAATCAATGATGAAATCGTTAGTTTTCACAATTATACCTACTTTCTTCCGTAGGTTCTCCGTTCCAATAAATTTCATATTGAAAACGAGAAGTGAATTGAATTAAAAACTATTTTTCAAACTCCCAAACTGTTGGAGCTTTGATGCGACGCATGTACCATTTCGACAGTACTGAAAATGATAAATTAATTTACGTGATGTGGCGAACCTAAACGGTATATGCACTGCGTGGCTGTTATATATACTTACGCCATTGCCACATGGTGAGCCATCCATCGCTGGACCAGTGTTTGTACATGACCAAGCGTGGAATAATCCAGTCCAACCAGTGCTATAACATTTCATGGATGAACAAGTTCCTTGCGTTGCCTGCAGACCAAAAATATTTCGTGACTTGAAATAAATGGCCTCAGATTAAAAAATAAGAAAGTAAATAAACTACGAGTTAGTACTTCACAAGCAAACATGTATCCGCGTAGTTGGCATTGAGCCAACAAGGGCAGCGTCTCATACACCGGATCACCTGCGTCTTTCCAACGTTGAGAATTGCGGAAACAGCTGGCATCTTCAGATCTAATTCATCATTATGACAAAATTGATTTTACTGTGTGAAAATAATATCACAATTATTACAGTACTTACTTTAAGTGTCGAGATATCGATTTTCTACTGCACTTTGACCATTTGAGCTTTCTCAGATCCTTGCTGTCATACGGTGACATCATTTCGGCTGCTGATGGTGAACAATCTTCTGCACCTCGTCCTCCATCATGATCTGCGCCCAATCTGCAGCAATTAATCAACAAAAATAATACATATGTTTGTTGTAACAGCTGTTGATAGCACTTACAAATGGCCTATTTCGTGAGCTGATCGCAAGATTCCATCAAATTTCAAATTATCATTTGCTATTGCTATCATTTCAAAAATAAACGATCCTTTTTGTGCACAAGTAGCTGATTTTCGTGCAGCCATTCCTAAAAAATATTATTATTCGAAGAATTATCACAAAAAACTTTAAGTTTTACGGGTATTTTTAAAGTTACCATTTATTCCAATTGGTCCACATATTCCGCGTTCATGATCTTGACAAATTTTTGAACTGTAATAATATTTTTTTAAAGGTTTTTATTAATGGAATATTTGATAAATCAATATTGAAATACTTACTTGGTCATAATAAAAACCATATCGAAAGAATTCAAAGGAAAAATGTCTTGATGGCTCAAAAACCAGTCACCCATGTCCGCTAATGCTCCATTCCCCGTTATCGATTTATCATTTCCTTTATTCGATTGATAAAGTGGCATAGCTTTTCGGTGCTTTTATATATTGTATTTGTAACAAATCATAATAGGGAATTCATTCAAAAATTGATTACCAGCTTATATACTTTTAATAGTTTCTTACCATTGATACTATAATTCCTGCAATACGTAGTTGCACATGTGGATCATTTAATTCTTTGAATCGTAGATTTACTGAATTCCAAAATGTTATGATGTACAAAATGAAATTATAGAATTTTAATTCCTGTGACCTGGAACATAATCGAATTAACAAATTATGCAAGATAATTAAAGGTATTATATTATATTTGTTTAACTGCAGAGATGAAATGAAATAAAATGGAAAAGTTGAAACAACTTACGATAAAAATTTGATTCCATAATCAGCAATAAGTATAATTTCAGGATAAACGGTCTTTAATTTCTCGTTTGCATCAATTGATTTGTTTGAGATGTTGTTAATTAATATCTTTTGGTGTTTCAACGATGCTGTAAATTAATTTTAATTTACATTGTAGCATAGTTTTTTATAGAAATCAATTATTGAGGCGTCCAACGGAAAAATAACTTACGAATTACGTTTGGGTATTGGTCGTTGGTTACTAGTTGAGTTACAACATGATGATTTTCGTTAATATCGCTTATTGAGTACAAATATCGAATTTTACGCTTTTGAAGTGGAATAATTTTCATATTGCCAATAATTCCTGTCTAAAATTACATTATTTACTATAAATGAAATGTAAATAAAATATTTACTTACAAAATACTTATTTCCGTATTTGTTTACGGCAACTCCAAGTGTAGCCATGTTGTAAGGATCTTCATAAAACTGCACAGCACGTCCGACAGTCTGTTAAAAAAACTTTTAAGAATTAAAAGTACCCATGAATTGCTTTCAGTAGTATACAATGATAATAATTTTTCAGCAAAGAATTTTATACTGTGACTAGTATATCCCCTAATTTAAACTTACAAAAGGATCAGTTTTTTTTATTTCAGTCCCTAAATCACCATATTCTGCAAGCCAAACTGGCGTTGACGTACCAATTAAATCAGATTTCTTTAAATTTAAAGAAAAATTCTTATTAAAAGCTGAAAATTCAACTTTTTCTATGTCATCGTGATAGCCACTTTTTCGATATTTCAATTCAATGACACTTTTTTCTTGATAAGACACAACAAAGTTCATAAAAAAACATATAATATAAATTATTGTTAAAGTATTTAAAAATCGTTTGTTAAACAATCTAGTTGAACACATTTTTTTGTGGTGGAGAAAAAAAGTTAACTGCTGTTAATAATCAAACGACCGCCAACAAGGGATAGTTATAAAGACTGACAAAAAAAAACTGTCGATGGAAAACTGACACATAAAATTCTCTATCAATATTACGATCGGTCTTATCACTTATTTCGATATGCTTCAACTGCGCGCAGCTCAAATATTTTTTATTAACACGAAGCAAAAAGAATTTTTACATTGCCACGTTCTTATATCATCGATATTTTATAATTACGCAAATTACCATTATTATTCACCGGTAAATATTAACATTCTTATTTATATCCTTGACCTAATATTGTTCCGCTTTAACAGATCGATTCACTCGAAATATTTTAACGCATCATATTAATGTGATATTGATTTAATTTTATAACAGCGCATGTGAATATAGTGAAAAATCAAAATTAAAATGATAAAGTCATGAATTTTCTATTATAGATAGCAATGTTAACAGTTATCACGCAATAGAAAACGTGTTTGAATAATCAATTTTGATAAGCAGTCGATAGTACATGGATATTGTAATTCTCTGTTGCGTTTATATCTGATGATCTTTCTCTATCAGTTCTGTCTCACGCCTCTGTGTATTCCTCTGATTAAAAAAGGGCGGAGGGGGACAAGGCCAACTGATGTGCTCAAGCCCACAGGCAGGATCTCTTCTCGATCGTTTGAACGCGCGTCTCGTCGACGTCATAACCGCACGCCATGTCGTCTTTTCTGCTGCTTCGCACGTCCGACCGAGTTCCCTGAAACGGACGTGCAATAAAACCGTACTGCAGACTGCTGTAAGAGTTGGAAGAGAGAAAGGGACGCAGTCAACGGGGTTGTAGTCGTTTGTGGAGAGGTCGACGACTTTCTTTATCGAACGTCTTGCTAGCTTCTCTCTTTCGTTTCTCCTACAACATATGTTGAGAAGAAAAATAAGCATCCACAGCATGGATGATGTTGTGACGCTGCTGGTAGAATAGTATTCAAGTGCAGTTAGCCACAAGGACTCGGCTATTCTCTGAAGAGCATCGACAAAAGAATTGAAAATTTCTCCAGAAGGGCAGTGGATCAAGGTCTCCGTCTTCCTGATAACTATAGTTTGATTTATCATCTTTAATTGAATGATTATACATCTTAAGAAAGCATTTATCACGATTTTTGAGGAAACGCCTTACAGAACTATTCCCAGAGTGTAAAAGATGTCGGAAAAAATGGGTGTGTACTCGAAGGGTGAAAAGGTTGTATATTACAAAAAGTTTACTACTGATTAGTCAGATATTGTTTTTTTTTTATGTGATAAAATTTTAATTTTCACATTTTTGTAGGTCGGATATATATTTTTTAATTTGGAAATTTCTTTATTCACCTAGAGGACACTGAACATTTTACAGAGACTTTAGTAGGAGGATAAGATAGCTAATAGTATAAATACAGCTTTACTTTGCTTCTGGAAAAAAATCCCATCAGTAGGTAATTTGAAAATACATTTAATAACAGCTGAGCCGGTCTGTGTGGGATCTTTGTAGATAGTTCGTCTTCCTGAGTGGGTCTTAACTCTTCGTACACTGACAATCTCGTTAATTGATAATTAAACACCTCATATGTTAGATAGGTTAGGTGATAAGCGATGCGCAGTCAATGATAATTCCAAACAAACTGACGTGTCCGTCCGTCTGCTTGCCGGCATTGGGTGAACAAACTCGTCCGAGCGAGGGCAGCACCTCGGGGCAGTACTTTTGTGATGGGTTGCAAAGTAGGACTAGGGTGCGGGAATGATTTAATCAGCGCAATATTTCAACAGACACTGCGCGTAGTTAGAGAAAATTTCTCATTGTGTATTTTTTATACTTTTTTTTATCAGTATAAATATTAGACAAAATCAAATGGTTTTTGAGTATGGTTTAGAGTTTTCTAAAGGTATATGCCGGTTTTACATGTATTACATGCATAAAATACATAGTATATACAGATGTAAGTATAGGTATTTCTTTTTTTTATTCTATTTTGTCTCTCTATATCTACCTGCGCATATTTGTCGACGATTTGCATGATCGAATCCCGCGTATTCTTGTTTCGCCCGCGTTTATATGGGCCCGTAACGCCCCGAGCGCAGTCAGCTCACAAATCAAAGGCTAAGGGAATTTATAGCACCAGCTATAGCAACCTCTTTTTCTTTTTTCTCTGACTTGTTAGTTGTCTCATGCATCATTTTAACGATATCCGTCAATTTTTCACCATTCGTCGGTCACACTTGTGCGAGATATCTAAAAAAAATCACCAATCGAATTTTTTTTATTCTCATCTCAACCTCGTTCGAATCGAAAATTTTTCTAAAAAATTAAAAAAAAAAAAAAAATAACATTTTTAAGCAAATAAAGGATAGATTTATTTGAGTTTATCTTGTTAGTATAAAATTGATAGATTTATAAAAAAATTATTTGTCAGTTTTACTTTTTTTCAAACATAACAACGTTTCTTGTTCTTTTTAAAATGTAGCAAACAACTGTTGTTGTCACCCTTTTGTTGCTGGTACAAATTTTTTTTCCGATTACATTTTTTTTTTCTTTTGTATATTTATCACATTGCTGCAGCATTGTTTTTTTTTTGTTGGAACTATATTTATATTCTCAGTGTAGGTTGAAGTATATTTAAATGTTTGCACAAAAAATTAAATAAAGGTATATACGATACGCCTGAGCACGTGAGAGCATCGATCGCGCTGAGAACGTGATGCGAGAACATGTGGTGGATTGCGACCCTTTTTTTCCCGCTTCTGGCCTCATGAAAGTGAGAAAGAGACGCGTGGATAAAAATATATTGGAATCTATGTTGCTAAAGTCACATGTGTGAACTGTAATTTTTTTTTGTTTCATTTTTGCAATCGTATATTTCAACCGTTATCGTCGTTGAATACAAAAATATAAAATATTGATAAAATCAGTGTTCTCAATGGAAAATCATAAATAAAGAGATTAAAATTATTTATGTAATAAACATACATGTGTAATTCAACAATCAAAATTAATTTGTTTCAACAATATCACTATTTTTTTATTATTTTTTCATGTGATTTAATCAATTTCTATATATTTATTTTGTTTTGACTTATTTTTAGCAAAAAAATAAAGAAAAAATAGTGATATTTTATTGTTTGTGGGTTATTGGTACATCTTTATAACAAACTGTCACGCGAAATATATGTGACAAGTGATGTAGAACAAAATTGTATTAAATAGACGAAGTTTTTCAATGAAATGACAGCCTCTGGATAAAGATAAATGGATAAACTGTATAAAATCATAAAATATATATTTTTTTCATATCAATATTATACGAAAAATTGCAAAAGTTGAAGATAGAATGATTACTTACAAGCAACTCATATGAAAAAAAATTTTTTTGCATTAATACATTTTTTTTCGTTAAACACTTTTGAAGATTTTATGTTTAGTGTTTTTATTTTTCATTTTTGCTGTTACAGTGGAAAAAATTAGTGTAGAATTTCGATGAGACATTTAAATCCATAAACAATAGTCTAAAATAATTGGATTAGGCAGTATAGATAAAATATTCTAATTAAAAAATTAAATATTAATCTTGATAATTAAAATCCGCAATTTCCCATATTTTTACTCGATTCTCTCGTATTATATTGATTTGACCTATCTTTTCTTATATACATTGTGCACTTTATTTTATTAAATTGATATCCAGATGAATTATTAGTCGATGAAAAATTCTTGATAAATTATCGTGACCTATAGGGAATACTCAATTAAATTTTAACGATGAGAATTTGAAAGAAATAGTGATCTATATTCCTTACTGAAGGGGAAATGAAACGAGATAAAACCTTGAAAGTGAACTCTGGAATAATAAAAAAGTAGATTTTTAATAATATATATATTCTTGAATTTGAAAGAAATATTTTATACAAATGACGTTTCATCTTCGATAAATTGCTCTTAGTTTTTTTTCATGTTTATAACATTCTACTTGCTTTATTTTCCCGATCTCGATGTCATTCAGTTGAGCCGCAAGGTGCGTTCAGTCTCAAGAGGGTTGTTATACATACTGCAAAAAGGAGACAAAGAGAACAAAAGAGCGGTGAAACGACTTTGTACTTGAAATAAAATTGAGAGGAATCTCCCCCTCTCTCTGCCATTAATTCAGTTTTTCTCGACAATCTTTTGAAATATTTCATGCATGCGAAAATTCAATCAATAAATAACGGCGTTAACTCTCTGGCTAATATCCACCTCTATTTCCATGTATACTTAACTTCCGCCAATAAATCAACAGACGTGACCCTACGAGATTGCGAGTTATAGTTGTCGTATGTGTGCCTCAGTGATATATACGTATACCTATATGGCTTAGAAACGAAGAAGTAATGGAGAGAAAGAGAAATTTCAACAGATTGAACACTACCACTGCTGACCGAGCTGTTTCTTGGATCCATCGTCTTTGCTTTTCTTCATTTCTTCCCGCTATTCGTCTTTCCAGTCTCTCAAGAAAATACTACAATGCAAAATTTGACTCATTCAAAAAAATACATTAACGACGGAAAAATAATTTTCCACTTAAAATTCTATACAACCATTTTTAATTATTTAATATTATTATTTTTTTAATGCCTACTTTTCATTTCATCTAAAAAGTTTTAATGATCGTGTCGCCGATATGGCGGAAAAGTATTTTTTCATTTTTCGTAATTTATTTTTTTTTTTTTTTCAACTTGTGAAAATTAATTTATTAATATCCGGGTTGAAAATTCGATTTTTAATATGTTTGAAATTATTATTTTATTGTGATTTTTTGAATTTTAACATATTTTTATTGTTTGTTTTATTTATGGGAGTGATATATAGAGAATTCATGTCTGGAATAATCGATTTTTCAATGAAGCGGAAAATATTTAGTAACTTTGAGTTGAATTATGCATGCTAGAGTTAGTTACAGATTTATAACTGAATTATTATATATCCAGATATATTTCTTGTATTTCTAATAATTTTACTTCTAAAATTTCATCGGATAAAGCATACACGTTATAGAATTCACGTTGAAAATGCGTTTTATAATTTTTGTTTATGCGTGAAATAGCTGTTGAAAGTTTTTTTTTTTTATGAAATAATTTTTTACGAGTTTCAAATAATACTTAACAGAGGTTGATCTGTACAGCTAATGGAATTGAAAAGCTCGCAATGACTTTTTCAACTTTACTTTTGCCTTTGCTCTTTTTGTTTTATCAATTTTCTCTTTGATTTTCTGACGGTATATCTACTCGTTTATTTTGCAACGAATAGCCAGGCGGGTTGTGCACACTTGACGTTTGAAACTGTGGACGTGCTGCTCGTTATACTATCGAGTCGTTGAAGTTGCGCGCACTCGGAAATTCAGTGTAGTCGGCAGAGCTCTCAGAATAATTGAAAATTTACGGTGATTTCGTTGGAATTGTTGAAATTTGCAAGTGGATAGTTTGAATACATATATATAAATCCAGTAGCTCAACATTTTTATATTCAAAGTTTGTTAAATCTTTATCGAATTTCTCAACCAACTTCAATACCTATCTCCAAAGAACTTAAAGTCTATTACTCCATTTTCAATGTGTCTCTGAATAATCGACTGATTTAACTCTCTTCAATGATATCTCAATAATCCGTTTTCAATAAAAAAAAAAAAAAAACTATTTTTTTCATTTCAAATAAATTAAACGTCAAATTATACTAAAAAAATCATTAAAAAATTTTTAACAACCTCAAAACGCCAGTTATAAAAACCATTGTCATTATCAAATACACGAAAAAAAAAGACTCTAATGTATATAATTAAAGGAATTATTTCTTTATTTTTCATACTTTAAACGCTGACGTTTATTATTTAATAATGTTTATGACAATTTACAGAAGAAAAAATTTTATTCGTTAACTTACTTTTTATTTCTTTACATCACAAAAGAGTGTGAATAATTTTGTAAAAGTCATATACAACAATTTAAACGAAACCTCATCTCGTTAACTGCGTTCTTTCATGTCGCCATCAACAACTACTACTTTTTTTTTCTCTATCCCGCCTCCTCAATGTATTTGAATGACGGTGGCTCGTGTGCTTTTGCCTCGTTATATAAAACTACAATTTTTTGTCTCTTATTTTTTGTTATTTCATTCGCCGCAACAAGGTCTAAATACGAAACAATTTATGGAACAAAAAATGCGCAGTCTTTAAGTGTCTAATTATTTTATACTGCTATATAAAACGTCTCTGCATGTACTTGGTGAAATAAATCAGAATTTCACACGCGGAAAAACCTGACTAAAAAAAAATAAATACACGCATCACATAGAGGAAGCAAAAAAGTGCATGCAGCGAATAGAAGGAAAGTGAGAGATGTATTGCCGTAGACTCTTGATTTATCTGCTGCTGTCAATAGTGTTTATTGAGATGTTGACTTGGAACCATGCGAGAAATACTTGTCGATATGAGCACCGAGTTATTGATAAAGCTCGGAGTTAGTGCAAGAAATTAATTTCTTGCTGATAAATTGACATCAAGATTAAGTAGCAAAAAATGCATATACAAATATAAATTTTATAAAATATCGTAATGACTAAATTTATACCTCGTCTCGATCTGTGTTGTCTTTTTATGCTGTCACAGATGATAAATTCAAAGTTTTCTACTTGAAATCGTGAAAAAATAATTACATTCAATCCACTTTCCGCGCTTATCATCTAGTTCAGAGAAATACACTATACACAACGTTGCAGTGCGTGCACTCTGCATGATAAGCGCACGGCAGTTCCTATGCACGTCTGTCACAACCAACCGTCTGATTAAAACTGTCGACTTTCGAGAAAATTTATCAGTGAGTGCCTACTATCAATGGAATGTCAGATAAGCCCGAGGCATGTGAAGAATTATCTCCGATGAACTCATGATGGCTCACTGAAAAATTTTGTTGATAGTTACCAGTTTCCAGCTGAGTTTTGGTGATTGTAGATGTGTCAAGCTGGCTTAGTTGCACGTGCGCAGTATAAATTTAGAAGTTACAATACATAGAAAAAATACTACATTCATTCTAATGGCCAGTAAATGTTTTTAAAATATCTTAAAATGTTAAACCCTTCGAGTACACACCTATTTTTCCGACATCTCCTACATCTTCTATACTTTAAATTGTGTTTACATAATTTATAAATATTAAAAAGATTATTAAAGTCTTTAACAAGAAAAAATTCACGATAAAAGCATTTTTTTTTTTAAACGGAATTTTGTCAAAAAATTGCAGCTTCTATTTCACTTTTAATTTAACTTATTACGTTATAACAACCGTCGAAATTTACAGTCGATAGTTACATCCGATCAAAGTCATCGTATGAGTCCTGATGACCCACTGTGGGGTTTAACACGGTTGTAATTTCTTCGGGTCATCGCGAGAATGTTTGTATATATCAGAGCATTTCTGCGATGATGTTATCTCCAGCACAACGCCAACGAGATTAATAAGACGACATCCTCGCAGCGAAGCATGTACACACAAATACATGTACGAAAGCAACGTGAGCACAGAGGAGGGTAGGCGTGTGTAGTGAGCTTGCGTGAATACGCGACAAGACAAATATAACAGAGGATGAAGACAAATGTTGGCCGGTGCGACCATGCCACCAGAAACTATATCTTTCGTCACGAAAGTCCGTTTCTCGCGATGTTTCTGCTAGGGAATTTCTCATAACTCCATCAAACATGCCCAAATAACCTAAACGAATGTCTATATTTTGCTTGCAGATTCGTGAGTTGGCGTGACATGGATGTGAGCTTTACGAATGTGTTGGAGGGGGCTCGCCAGTACTTTCAGGGACTGCCTGCGCCAAGCTCAACCGTAGCAACGTCCGGTCCGACAGATCAGAACCATGCGTATGCCCAGTCGAAAGCACCGACGCCGACGTCGAGCGATGCCAGGTTTATTGAGCAAAAGGCCGAGACTATCAAGGACGCCAGTGATGGATACTGGAGCTCAACAAATCCAAATGATATGCGAACGATCGTGGAGCCTTACGCACCGCAACCAACGAGGGTGGAAGTCCCAGACACGAGGCCGGACGACGGGGGACCCGAGTGCAACGGCAGTCCCGGCGTAAGTTTGACTGAAATGCAGCCACCGAGCAGGTCGCAGAGGCACCAAGTCGACCAGCAAGCGGCTGTTCCAACTGTAAACTCTGCTGCCAGTCCGTCCCCACAATTGCATCAAATGGAGCCACCCAAGTCGCACTCTCCACCCGTCTATCAGCAGCTCAATACTGTGAGGTCGTCGTCCTACCGACCCTCAGAAATGCTCAATCCGAGTTATTCGTCAGAGCGCCCACCATCCACGCCAACAGTGGTGCAAAGGACAACGCAGTATTATCCAAGATATCACCACCCGGATATTACGAAAAGTTCGGCCGCTCCATTCTCACAAAACTCGATTTACCAGCCGTCACAGCCGGCGGCATCAACGCCCGTTGCATCGCAGCAGCCGATAACAAGGATAAATCCAGCGGAGAGTGATAGCTCGACAACGGTACCACATAGGCGCAACAGTCAATCAGAGCAGCAGCCACCCGGTGCCAGTGTCTACTCTACACCACAGACTCTGTATCCAAACAATATTCGGGGCCATCCGCAACCTACGAGCCGTCCAGGGCTGGCAAATTCTCACAACTTGGCGCAGCCCCTGCATCATCCGCCCGATGGTTCGCATTCCTTGACCTCGAACCCATGCAGTCCTCGAAATGCAAGTCACAGTCACATTCCCTCACCTCACAATCATCCAGGGCACATTCCGTCGCCGCATTTGCCGGTTGCCTCAGTGCCTCCACCGCCGTCTTTATCATCGGCCCACACGATGACTCACCAGCAGCAGCCGCAGCAATATCACCCTAGTCGAGTCAACGCATCGAGTTACCCTGGGCGACTGACGAATCCATACTCTACACACAGCTCAATGATGAATCCACAAATGCTGCCGCCATCATCGAGTCATCATCACCCATCTGCTTCGCCCCACGAAGCCAGTCACCATGCCAGCCCATCTCCGCAACGGCAATCGCCGCATATAGCGATGCACAATGCACACGCTATTTCCCCTCATCATACGACAACGGCCTCGCCTCATCACGCACCTTCGCCGCACAATACCGCCAACTTTCAACCCCACTCGCCGACATATCCGCCCCCACCCTCGCCGCATAATACCACCAACTTCCAGCCCCATTCGCCCACATATCCGCCGCCTCCTTCGCCGCGCACCACCGCCAACTTTCAACCCCACTCGCCCACGTATCCACCTCCACCACCGCCGCCAGGACGAGGACCAGCGCATCTCTATGCCCATCCGGCACAACATCATCGACCCGCGGGCAATTTTCAAAATTCGTATGCGCCACATCAACAGGCCTCTTATCATTCCTATCAAAAAAGTCCGCAAGGTGGAATTTTCCCGCAGACATCGCGGCCACAGTATGGTCCGGGCCCACCGCAGTCTGTACCGTCGCCAGCGCCGGCTGCCAGTAATAATGATGTTAATGGGCTGTCGTACCACACGCCAACCAGCAAGATTGGGGCCTACAACGGCACGGATCTCAAGAGGAGCAGTGTTCCTCCAAGCAATCAAAACTCCACCACCTCTGTGACTGCCTCCGCGTCGCCCTCCTCCTCCTCGTCCACCGCCGCGACTTATAACTCGTACCGTGCGTCAGGCGCGCAGAGAAATGCAAATACGCACAATTTGCCCATCACAGCCGTGTCATCCTATCATTCCAACCGGCGAGAAGCCATGGGAAAAGCTCAGTCACTTCCCGCGGCAACGAGACAGCAGCGAGCGTCCTCAATGAGCGTTAATTCCACAGCGGCGGCTCAACCACCTCCTCCTCCCACTGCTTCCGTTCTTCCGACAAGAGTTCCGGAGTACTCGGTCAATTCGAGTATTAGCCACTCGTCAGCCATGACAAGTTACCCAGCCTACAGTAATCATCATCACCAGCAGCAGCAGCAGCACCACCACCAGTCGAACTTCAGGAACTGCGCGACAACGTTGGCTCCCAGCATTCACCAAGGTCATAATTCTTCCAGCAGTACAACAGTGACATCGATCACTACGGATAGTAGACCAACCGCTGCCACAGTCCCCGCTCGTTCGTCTTCCAATCCTGGCAGTCGATCAACCACCTCGACCTCTCATCCGTCTCAACGCGCGCCCAGTAATTACGGCTACAAGGAGTACCCCTTTACGCCGTCGCTACCCTCTAGCCTACCGACTTCTCGCGTCTCGTCGCCTCTTGTTCCGCCTCAGGCCAATGGGCTGCCGCTGAGAAAGCGGGAATCCCCGCTCGATCTGTCCGTGAAGACGGTCAAGACCTCGGCAGACTCGACCGCTCGTGATGATCTCGAGGGCAACGCAACGGACAAGCAGGTCAGCTCGAGTGTGGGCAATTCACGAACGAGTAGTATGAGAGGCGGCATGCTTCCACCGACTGCTCAGCCCGTCGCTGCGCCTTACGTTACCTACGACTCACGCAATGGCACGAGAAATTCAGGCGCGTCCAGTCTGCGACCGTTGACCCCACAGATGCCTGTCTGTGCGCCCAAAGTCAATTTCCTTCCGAATTTCGATTCGACACCTCTTCGCCACCAACATTCAGCCCACACAGATTTAAATTCACGGCGCAACAGCGTCACATCACATCAGCAGACGCAACAGCAGCAGCTTTATCCTCCTCAACATTCAAATTCAATGCCGCTGCCTCACATGTCGACGTTTAAAAAGACTTCTCTACCGAATAATACTCCTTTGTACGATAATAAAGCAGCGCCTACGTTATATCCGACAATAAGCGAGTCACCTGGCACAAGGCCATCGCTCAGGTACCCGACTGGAATTGATCTTGCGCGAGTGCCAGTGCACGAGTACCCGTCCGAGACTAAGACCTATTATTTGGACACCCGGAATAAATATCCGGCCCGGGATCGACCTGGCGCCAAGCGCCCCGGAGAGCCAATTTACGCAGGGGGACCGAGCAAGCAGCCGCGAAGTGGCAAATGGCCGTTGGCAATCGACAAAGAGATTCACGAGAGACTTGAGGCTGCGCGTGCTGAACATGAAAAACAGAAATTGCTCGAGATGTCTTTACCGAGAGCATTGCCCAATGGCACTATTGCTATGCCACCTAATTTTAATCAGAGACCTGAAAATTCTCCCTCTGCTCCGCGACACCCGGCGTCATCGTCTCTGTCCATGTTTCGTGATAAACGGATTTATCCCGACTCGAAAACAAGAGACTCGGTGCTCTATAATCACCCGCTAGAAAAACCAAGCGCACCGCTCAGCGCCCAGACAACTGCTAGTCAGCCGGCTTATCCCTCTGGCTACAGGCAGGGTCAGAGATCACCCTACAACAGTCAATCGCTGGATCAGCCGAGTAATACTGGTGTGGACAAGCGAGTGCTCAGCTTACTCAGAAACAGTTTGGAAAATAAACAACAGCGTGAAGAACAGATCAATAGTCAGCAGCCCATTCTAGTTAACCACAGCCAACAAAGCTTTCAGAATAAGGTATGTCTATATTTGTAAGGCTGTAGTATTTGTCTACGAAAGATAACGAATAATTATATCTAAGTCGCGTGTCTAAAACCAGAAGGACGTATTGCCAAAAAATTCAGACCTTTTTACTTGCCGATATCTTGATAAGGATGCGAGTTAGACAAATTTTGTCGAGGACCTATTTTGTAGCTAATAAAATTCTCTACAAAAAAGGTTTCTTAAGAAAAATCTTTATATTTGATAGTTTTCACGATATATTAATTTTAAAAAGCTCGAACGTTTTATATAAACTCTTTTGGTTGAAAAAAGTTTAAACTAATTTAACTGCGATTATCTTGATAACGATGTGAGTTAGACAAATTTTGTTAAGGACCTATTTTTTAGCAAATAAAATTCTCTAGAAAAAAAGCCTCTTACGAAAAATCGTTATCTTTAATATTTTTAGAGATATTATTATTTAAAACAGTAACAGAATTTTTCATGCATGCTCTTTCGTCTTTAGTTGAGTAAAGTCGTATTATTTAATTCTAATATTAACAAAATTTAACGACTCTATTGTAAATATTAATTAGGAATTGGTTGAGATCGCGGATTAACGTACATCAGTTATTAAAGCTTGGATGGAAAGCTCGTGGAAAAAATTAATGCTGGATATTTTGGCTTTTAGGTTGTAGCTCCAGTAGAGCCGAAGACCAACATTGGCAGGCACAATCTCTCGCCGTTCACAGCGGCAAGTTTACTGGAGCGTAATAGCAATACACCACCACATTACAAGTTCCATGTGCCGAGGGCAGTGGACTCTATTACTCAGGAAACTCCTCGCAGCTTGTATGGCTCTAGAGTAAATTCATCCGCCACGTTACCGGCGGGTAAGGAGGCGTTACTTGGACCACGCGAACTTGAGAATCAAATTCATCGGGACAAGGACGACAGTCTTGCAGCTATTCTAGCGGCCAAGATAAGAACGAAGGCCGAACTCAAACAGGTAATTCATGAGATAATATTTTTTCTTTCAATCTTACTCCGTATTTATCAATACAAATTATACTTACTTTTTATGACTATGAGTTTCTCCTTGAAATTACTACAACTGATATTTGCCTGTATTTTTTTTTTCATCGCCACGCAGGTTGGAACTGGTCAGTTTACTTCAAAACCGGTGTTACTACCATCTCAAGATGCAACGGCACAACTCAGTGGTGAGTTTTAACGCTTGGCCCAAACACAGTGATTAAATTATTTCAATCGGACGACTACTACAAGTCGTTTTAAAGGTCGTTCTCAATTAATCGACAAAAAACATTTTGCTCAGAAATTTTAATATTATAAATGAAAACTACCGCGATAATGATTGCGATTTTCCTACATTCAATTTGACTTGTTATATTTTAAAAATAAATTATTAACGTCTTATAACAATAATCAAAAAGGGTGTGCTCTCTATGCTGCTTCACCATGTACATTATGAACAATTTTTCATTTCGATTGATTGAGAACGAGCGCGAGTGAACGGGAATGATTTTTCTGATTGAAATGAAATTTTACAGACTGCGAGAGAACAGCATCAACGTCGACCCCACAATCTGCGGCCTCGTCTGCGGGTAGTCCCCCAAAATTAACTCGCGAAAAAACGCCATCAATGTCGCATCGGCGACGATTATTCTCACGCTCGGAAGAGGAAAACATGCCCGTAGCAGCCACAGTTCCCGCACCTGCGCCCATAATACCTACAGCAGTTGGCTCAAGAACAAGTGGCTTTCGCAGTTCGTCAGAAACATCGGTGTTCGACTTTAAAGAAAGTGATTCAGAGGGTGAAATGCCAGTACTTGAGCGTCAAACTCTTGAGGAGATGCGCCGTGATCGAAAGCAGCTGTCAAAAGTTCAACCACCTGTGTCGCTCGACGACGCGATGTGTATAGGATTAGTCGGATCATCGGATGATCTTGTTAAAATTGAACTCAAAGAGAATGACAATATTGTAGACATGGATCCATTTTGGACAACGACCTGTGATAAATTCATCGAGCAGCTTCGCGGCGGTGAGCCGATGCAAAAGAAGCGTGGGCGCAAGCGAAAACTTGGCGACTCATCGAAAATCGATGATCTTGATGACGAGAGTAAAGAAAGTAGTAGTAATAATAACACCATAAATACAAGCGCATCTCCGCGGCCTTCTCTTGCAATAAAACCCGACGATATCAAGCAGGAAATTGACGACGACACGAGATTGAACACAACAAAAGATTCTCCATCGCCGTGTGAGCCGCTAGAAAAATCCACTGAACTCAACAATACCGAGACAAACATATTGGCCGAGGTCAAGGTAAAAGCCGAGGACGAGGATGAGGAAGTTTGCAATAACTCGAGCAACGATTCTGATGAGTTGCCGCTAATAAAACGTGCCACAAAGAAAAAGGGGAAGAAAGTGGAGAGTGATTGCGAGGAAGAAATCGCGCCGAGGAAGCGTCAATTTCGCCGAGGCAGCAGAATTAAATTGGAGTCATCGAGCGCCAGTGAATCATCGAACGTCGAGGAAGACGAGGATGAGGATGATGATGAAGAAGACGATGTTGACAGCGATGCGAGCACAGAACTTCCGCGTGGCTCGTCAGTGGCACACAGATTACGAGCACGAACGCGTTCCGGTGCCGGTGGTGAGTCTGAGGGAATGAAATTGCGCTCGCGAGATATGGGACTGATAAAAATGGACAAATCACCGGCAAAAACTCCGGGCAAAGGAGCCAATCGTAATTCCATGCAAAAACCCAAGCCGAAACCGCTGTTTGGTGATGGCAGTGACTTCCGACCCGGTTGGGAGGAGGAAGTTTATGTGTTTAAAAAATCTTTACGCATGCCACCGCGATTGATTAGTGTTTCTAAGCCCTCGAGATTTCACAGACTGTCGACGTCACTGCCAGACCTGGATCCGGGCTCACCAGCGCTCTCTGTGTCGATGGACAGCGCGGACGTTTGTTTGCGTAAAACACGCGGTGTTGACAGCGACGTCGATTCAAACTACAGCTTTAGTGCGGCGGGTCTGGGAATAAGTGGGAAAATCGATGATGAGGAGGCCACATCGTCGACGATAATATCCTGTCCGCCTAAAACCACGAATCTTCGGCAAACTCGGTCGGATTCAGGTTCAATTGTTGATTTACTGGCTCGTAAAGTTGGCGGCAGTGGTAAAAAAGAGGCAAAGAGAAAATCAAAAGATAAATCGGAGAAAGTTGGTAGTAAAGTATTATCCAAAGGCAGTAATGAGCCGGAATTATTGGCTACGCCAAGTCTATCGCAAATTCTCAGCAGTAGTAGCAGCAATGACGATCAATCATCAAAGCAGCAAAAAACCGGAAAAACTCCGACAAAAAATAATAAATCACTTAAATCAATAAATGTCGGTAATATTTTGGGATATTTTCGAAAAGAAACAGTTAATAATTTTCGTGATAAATTTAAAAATAATCATGCAATGCCAAATGAATTTGCAACATTTGTTATGAAAAGTAGAACACGAACGGAGACACGTGTTTTAAAAAAACAGGCAACAATTAGGGAAGTTTTTGGTGAAGATCGTCCAGCATCAGCTCCACCCATGCAAAATCATGCGGGTGATACTTCACAGGACGATGACTCGCAGACTGAGACTAATAAAGAAAGTATTTTAGGTAGAACGCGAACATTGAAGCAAAAAGTTGTTAGTCGACTGCGCAACGTAGGGATTTTACGAAGTCATAAAGCACTTGTAAATTCAAAACGCCGCTTGCTCTCGGTGCAGAAACGAAAAGTTTTATTGAAGTCGTTGGCGGAGAAAAAATTGGAGAATCTTAAAAAAGGAACGGAAGAGAGCACAACGGTGGTGGTTGCTGCACAGGACGCGGCGGCGGCTGTGGCGGAGGAGGAGGAGGAAGAGGATGAGGAAGAGGAGGAAGAGGGTGAGGTTGAAACGAATGAACCCGATGCTGATAATAATGATGAGACTGAGATACCAAGTAAAAAGAAACTCAAATTGCGAAGTGGTCGTCGAAAATTCCGTTCTGGCTTTGATTATATACGGAAGAAAAAGAAACCTTTGAAGAAAGATGAAAGTGGAGTATCCAAGGAGCGGAAGCGCCAGGTGACAACTCCTCGGCCCAATCCAGAGAGCATCGCTGATATTCAGACGGAAATAAGAGCGTGGGTTATTAAAAAAGGAGTTGGTGAAACGATGCTGCATCGAGCAGCAAGGCTTGGCTATGTGGTAAGTCATTTTTTTTTCTTCTTCTTATCACACTGTTAATTAAATACAACTGCCGCTCGAGTTACATCATGTGAAATTGTTTCAATGTAGGACGTAACTGCCTATTGCCTGGAAAAATTAAATAGCGCACCGGGCCCGAAAGATAACGCTGGCTACACTCCGCTTCACGAAGCTTGTTCCAGAGGTCACCTCGAGATAGCAAAACTTTTGCTAGCATATGGAGCGAATGTCAGTGAGAGTGCAAATGGTGGAATAAGGTACGAATAAACACCCTTGTATTTGACATAAATCTGCAAATTATTTCCACTTCATTTGCGCGAATGTGGCGCAAATATACAGGCTGTTTAAATATATGACACTATGATTTTTCTCTTTGTGCAGGCCCCTTCACGAAGCTGCTGAAAATGGTGCTACAGAACTTGTAAGACTTTTACTCTCCTATGGTGCTGATCCCCTGTTAGCAACTTATGCAGGCCAAACACCGTTAACACTTGCCGCCGATACTGATGCCTACTTTATTCTCGAACAACATTTAAATGATGTTCAAGGACGATCGAAAATTCCGTGGAGTTTTGCCGGACCATCTCGAATATTTGGTAAGAAGAAAAAAAAATATATTAGAGGTGTTTAGAACGTTTTTTCCCCTGCCCCATTTAATCATAATGACCGGTTGACGCACGAAGCGTATAGTTTACGTCGCCATAATGTGGTTCTTGATAAATGATCCCCTGAGCAGAAATATAGAGGCCTATTTTTTCCTATTATACCCAAAGCTGCTTGTCAAGACCTAGGACAATAATGACGTCAATTATGTTACCGTCGTTTCTCAATAATTCATATCAAATGACTCGGAAACTAAAATTGTGTGTTTAGTTGTTCGCTGAACTTTGTAGAATGCGGTCACGTCTGGGAAAAGTTTTCGAGTAAAATTCAGTATCTTAACTCGTATTTTTTGCTAGATAAAATAAAAACATATAGATGGTTAACCCCTCGTATAGACATGGTTTTCATAGAATAAGTTTCGCATGAGGGGTGAGCAAAATTTGTAAAAGTAGTAATATAAAAAATTTTTAACTCACTGTACGCTTCGACACGTCTGTACTCAACGAAACAATTTTTCAACGAATCAAAAAATCATTGAAATGTTGCAGATTCAGAGGAGACTGGTTACGATCCTCTGGCAGATCCTCCGCCAGATACGTGCCCGTCGGAATTAGACGAAGTGGAGATGGAAGTGAGTGATATAAATCTGCCGGTTACCTTTTCCCTCGCTAATGACCCGGACAAATGGGTGTTGCTGCAAGATCTCACAGCCCTATCGCGGACCAAAAGTTGCGACGCTCTGTTACGCCAACTTACTCCAAGATCGACAACAGGTTCGCCGACAGTGGCACATCGACACATCAAGAAAGAACTTAAACTTCCGGATTTTATCGAGCAGTCACGATGCTGTCATCTGTTGAATGGCGGTGAGCGTATAAACGTGCGCGGATCTAAAGTAACTCTGATTAGATATGACGATCGAGTCAGAGAATTTTTAAATGTCGAACGAGTTGTGATAAGCTTGAGGTGACAAGAGGAGTCGGCGAGTGAATCTCACCGAACAATAGCCTCAACCTCAAATTCAACAAAATCCACGCCGAAAACTGAGGGGAAAATATTATCGAAAGTATCGCCAAAACGTGAACGATTACGAAAAAAATAATAGCTCATCAAATTATTATTATTATTTTTATTATTAATATCATTATTATTATTATATGTTCTAGTAATTTCTGACTGAACTCAATATGTAGTTTAATATTAACGCTCGAAGTACATAAAGCTAAAACGAACAAAGATATATTTAAAATAATTAAACGAAAAGAAAAAAAAAACCTAAGTAATTAAAGATATCTTCGTAAACTCGGCATACAGATAAAAACCAAAACCGTCTACTGCAAAAAAAAATCCAGAGTGATTAGTGCTTTCTCTCTTCCACTCATCCATTCTTTTTACCTATTATTACTTACATATACTAATTAATTAACGAGCGTGTATGGTGCAAACTATAGATAATAATAATGATTATACTAATGAAGGTGGTGCAATTGGGATTTTAAGAGTGAGACGATATATAAATATATATTGAAAAAAATATATGTATATGTATACACGTAATTAAGTAGTTTATATATAAATAAAAAAAGCAGCGACCTGTGACATTACATTAGAATATTTATTGACCGTCACAGTAATATATATATACATATATTACTGACAATAAAGGCTTGGTGCTTGACGTTATTTTTTAGTTTAATATCAAAAAATAATAAAAAAAAATTTTTTTGTTTGTATAACAAAATAAAATAATACTATTTTTGATTTTGTTTATATGTAGATAGAAATATAGTTTTTGATTTTTGGTTTATTTCATCGAAATTTCAACGCTCATCAGCGCCAATTGCCAAGCCTTATGAAATAAATCGATGCCTCGATGGGCAGTTGGAGGAGCGATTTTTAATCGAACTTGGCTTTTATTAGATGAGAAAAACTGCCGCTATGACAATAGAAGAAGTGTATCGTTGCTGATAAGTTATAATCAATTGATAAAAATTTTTTTTGTGATTACCAACGAGTGAATACGTAACGATAATTAAATGATTTGGGGTGCGGATAGCAATGGTGTGTGCATTGCTCTTTTGTGACGTCTCACTCTAGCCAATAAAGCTATTTTAATCAGTGGATTCATCGGTATGATAGAGGATAAATTTAATTAACTAGCATTACCATGTTACCATGCGATCATTATTTATGTTGTAATTTTGTTTTTAATCGTCTTAGTTATGCAAATTGAAATATTAAGTTTATTATTCACGATCTATTATTACGTTTCATCGTATAAATATTTATTTCTCCGGTGCGATGAGGCATTTACAAAGTTGGCAAGTGCAATTTCACAAGATTAAATACGTTTGAGTATCATTACTTCAATTAGATTGATGATTACTAACAAGAAAATTTCTTGTATTTGATTATTAGGTAATAATATTAATTATTATTTATCTAATAAATCCGTGAATTGATATTCTTGTGCAATATATTCAACTGCTGACGAGTAGATGAGCGATGTTACGGGTTCGGATGACGAGTAAACTTAAAATCCATTGACTTGGTCTGTAAAAAAAAAAGTTAGATTGCGAAGTATTTTCAATAAAAAATAATACAAAAAATATGAAGAACAATTTATGAAAAAAAAAAAAATTTTTAATTAATTCTAGAATTAAATGAAACAAGAAGAAAACACATGTATATTATTATCACTGGCTAACTCGATGTGTACTTATTAATTTTTTCGTTAGATATGTTTTACACACATGAAAATTGATATTTTTCATAAAATGACTAGCAAGAATTTGGGGTGCAAATGATAATTTGTATGATTGATCTTTCATAAGACGTACAAGAATTATAAAATAATTGCAAGTGAATACCGTAAAGTTTATATTTCGATGTCTTAAATAGATTTTCAATCGTTATTATCAGTCTCAGGGAAATCTACAAGTAATCGCTCGATTAAAAAAATTATATGCGTATGTATAGATTTAATCAAATAGTTAATTAATTATCTAGTGAATTATTAGAATGTCTGCATGATAATTGAAGTGTAAATGTGTGATTAAATACGAATGTAAGTATCTTCTTCCGATATGATTACAAAATGACTATTATAAAATGGTAAATATTACGGCGAGGATAAATTAAAGGTCAGTTTTTAGCTGTAAATATTACAAAGAATAAGGAAACGTTCCAATTTTTTTTTTCTGCATGTTGTAAGCAATGATAAGGATTTTAAAGAAATTCTTGTTTAACAACTAAGCCTACGGGCCTGTGACGTAGTTGAATCTGTTTTGCGAAATGTGAAAAAAATAATCGCGGACTAGTTGTCTCTGTGTATGTAAATAATTAAAATTATATATAAATAATTACTGCGCGACTATTACTTGCTTTTTTAATGTATTAATGTATAAATACCGCTGTAGTTGAGGTCGATGTATATTTCTCCAGATATTTAATAGATCCAACATAAAAAAACAAAACATCTAAATGTGTTACACGCTACATGAATTTCGTTTGGGAAATGATAAAAACAGTGTATTGACGCGAGAAAAATACAAAGTAGAAAATCCTCTGTGATTTGTAAAGAAAAGAAAATATGAAATTATAAAATAACATTATTGTTTTTATTATCCTCATTACCTATATCCAATTATATAAACATTTATTTATTTAAACGCATTATACGACCCTTGGTATTCGCAATATTGCAATTTGATTAGACGACAAATAATTGAAATATTTCAAAAAGGATCTTTATTTGTTGAAACGGGACATATTTTCACAAAGGCTCTTAGAAATCCTTGAAAAGTCCTTAAAAAGTATAATGCATACATATTATTCTTGTACTTACGCCCTTGCAAAATTTTCTATCCTTCTTCTTAGATATTGGAGGGCTTTGAAACTCAGACAGGATGTGTCTTATCCTTGCAGCTTTATCACAGTCAAGTTTCAACTCTATCCGACAAGAAACAAAGAAGATAAATTGTTTATTGTCAATTTTGAAACGGTTGTATATCTTCATGAAGATAACAGCATTTTTAACAGGGTAGAAGAAAGTTATAAACAAAAAAGTTAGTTACAGGGCCCTATAGGGGGTCGGTAATTTCGGCCCATTTTTTCGTCGAAAATCGGAAAGTTTTTCGATGGAATATTTTCCTGACCTTGAATAAAATTTTTTTTTCAACTCAAATTATTTTTTTTTCCATTTATTTATATAATAATTATCAAAATTATAAAAAAAAATATGCATTGACACTTGTTGTTATAAACAAAAAAGTTAGTTACAGGGCCCTATAGGGGGTCGGTAATTTCGGGCCATTTTTCCGTCGAAAATTGGGAAGTTTTTCGATGGAAAATTTTTCTGACCTTGAATAAATTTTTTTTCTCGACACGAATTATTTTTTTTTTTATTTATTTATAAAATTACTTTGAAAATTATAAAAAAATATAAGTATTTAGACTTGTGAAAATATTAAAAGGAAAAAAAAACTCAAGAGAAACTGAATCGGCCGGTAAAGACGTCCTCCGTCTCAATTGTTTATAACTTTATCAACCCTAGACTTGTGAAAATATTAAAAGGAAAAAAAAACTCAAGAGAAACTGAATCGGCCGGTAAAGACGTCCTCCGTCTCAATTGTTTATAACTTTATCAACCCCTTTTGTGCATCTTCGCCCCTAATCATCGGATGACCTTGAAACTTGGCATGAACGTTGGGGACCCTGTCCAGGTAACACCATTTGAGTTTCAGCAAAATCCGTCAATAAACAACGAAGCGGCAGCCGAATAAACATTGCAAAAATTGTTTATTTGCAAATATCTCGAGAACGGTTGGAGCTAGAGCATTTTTGAGGGCATTTTTGGCAGGGTTGAGCCATCGCCTCAGGGATGTCGGTAACTTTTTATCTTTCCATAGAGCCATCGTCCGCCCCCCTATTGTTATAAACAAAAAAGTTAGTTACAGGGCCCTATAGGGGGTCGGTAATTTCGGCCCATTTTTTCGTCGAAAATCGGAAAGTTTTTCGATGGAATATTTTCCTGACCTTGAATAAAATTTTTTTTTTAACTCAAATTATTTTTTTTTTTCCATTTATTTATAAAATAATTATCAAAATTACAAAAAACAATAGGTATTAAGACTAATAAATATATTAGAAAGAAAAAAAAAACTTAAAAGAAACTGAACCGGCCGGTAAAGAAGTCCTCCGTTGCAATTGTTTATATATTTTTCAACCCCTTTTCTGTATCTTCGCCCCTAATCATCGGATGACCTTGAAAGTTGGCATGAACGTTAGGGACCCTGTCCAGGTAACACCATTTGAGTTTCAGCAAAATCCGTCAATAAACAACGAAGCGGCAGCCGAATAAACATTGCAAAAATTGTTTATTTGCAAATATCTCGAGAACGGTTGGAGCTAGAGCATTTTTGAG
>MVJL01000326.1:0-14341 GCA_002156465.1 Macrocentrus cingulum | reverse complement strand
AAAAAAAAAAAAAAAAAAGATTTTCAACAGCCCTTTTTGCATATCTGTCGTATAAAACCGTTGCAAAAAAGTCCTATATGTACCTAGACCGCGCGCAGATGATGGCGGCAAAGATCGAGAGAGACTCTACTAAAAAAACAATAGGGAGTCTGAGTCGCTGGTGCTGCGGCAGCGCGGTGGTTTAGTCGGTTGAACGAGGGCGCGCGAATGCTGTCGGGTGTCGGGCGCATCGTTCGTAAGCGGTGAACGCAGCTTGGAAGCAAACGGAAAGCCAACTCGCGCACACACACGGGCGTAGGCGAGGTTCCGTTTGCGCCGCGTGGTGGCGCACGGAATTCCGTACAGCCGAGCCGGCCCGAGCCTGCCCCGAAGTCTGGCTCGACTTGCTGACATGGCGTCCTAGCGCTCGGCACAGGCCAAAGTCGCACGTCCCCGTCGAGAGTGACTCTAATCCACAAGACAACCCCACGGTGGGTTCAACGACGTGTCCTGGATACCATGTCAAGGTAAGTCATCAAAGTGTTCGCCGTAAGTGGTGTTTATGTCGTGAAATGGCGGTTGCCCCCAAAAAAAATCGCAATCCCACGAAAAAAAAAAAAGGATATACAGGGTGTGGATAACCACGAGCAGGGGGAAAAACCGTGCTAGTGTTGGTGCATCAGTGTATAAGTGAGTGCACACACGAGAAACCCTCAAAAAAAGCCCCAGATAAAAAAGAAAACGGCACATTTTCTTGTGCCTTAAAATTATCAAAACTTCTGTGTTGGTATTTAGTCGTCTCAAAGTTGTTGCTCGACATTCGTGTCACGGTGCGGGCCGTGTAGGGTCGTTGCCATCGGTGCTACCCCGCGCGCTCCACGACGCAATCGATATTGCCCGGAGGGAGAAAGAGAGCGCGAAGAAATAGAGGCGCAGAAATGTGTTGAGTGAGAGAGAAAAACAAGCGGGTTATATGTACACACCGAGGGAGGAGGGCGCAGAGGAACGAGGGCGAGAAGGAACGGGAAGGTGATATACATACCAACGAGTAAGCGCCGCCAACGAGCGAGTGAGCAGGACAGAGCGTTCGAGATAGGAAAAGAGAACGCGCGGGGAGCGTCTGCCATCCGTGTGTTGTGTGCCTGCGTGTGTGTGCCGTTGGTTGAAAATAATCGCGAGTTCTCTATCCCGACATTTGTCTATGTGTGTGTTTCCGCGTTTCATTTTGTGTCCCCCTGCGGCTTCTATTCGCTTTTCCTCCTAGCACTCGCAAAATTACGGATTAATCCGATTTTTTTTCGCATTTAAAAAGGGGTTAGTATTTTTTTTAAGCCTTTCAATCTTCAGGCTGTCCTCTCTATCTCCCTATTTTCCCCTTCCCAAGTGCCATAGGCGCCGATACTACGCCCCAAGACCCGGGGTGCGCGCTGTTGTGCAGCCAAGTCGTGTCGACTCAGTCCGTTCGCCGTCCATCCTCCCTCCTGACGTTCCTGACGTCCCCCTCCCCATGTTCGTGCTCTGCCTTATCCCCCGAATGCCCCCTGTCCATTTACCGACGTTGCTGCGCTTAACTTCCCTTCAGTGCGACTCTTTCCCCTGCGCCACGCGGGTGCGTGTTTCGACCCGTTGCGTCCAACATCGTTTCTCTGCTGTTGCGTGTACTCGTGTCATTTTTATTTGTAGTTATACCACGTGTGTTAGTGTGCGTGATTCACGTACGGAAACCACCAGTGATTGCTTGACGCTTCTTTAAGAGACATCGTAACAGGTGAGTCGACTTTCCAGACGTTTTATTATCCTCGTGATTTTTTTCTCTCGCCTGTTTTCGACTTGAGTGCTATCTACTGCGATTATTCAGTGGAGACAGTTATTAATTCGTTGGTTAGGATTACACAGTGAGGTGAAATTGTGATTAGTTGAAAAGGGTTTTCAGGGTTTTTAACCATAACGGCTTGAAGGCGGTTGAAAAAAAAAATTTATTACCCGTCTGACGGTGAGTCAACCTACTTTCTGCGCAGTTCTAACGGTTCGTGCTCATCACCGTGCACGTGTCACTGATTATGAGGATTTTTTGTGGTTTTTGGATTTAGGGAGAAGGACTGAGGATTTTTTTTCACTGTTTTAACGTGAATTTGTCGGTGGGAGGTGGAATTTTTCGCCACGTGGTTCGCGCTCGAATCAACTGCAACTCGTTTTTTCTTCTGTTGAATTTCGATTTAGCTCACTCGATAGAGGATCAATTTGCTTTTTTTGTTGACCAGTTTGTCAGATTTACCCTCGATTCGGGCTTAATAATGCAAGGAAACCCTTTCGTTGTCGCGGCCTTGAGCTTGAAATGCGTGTTTTTCATAGATATCTCAGTAACTGTTGATTTTACGTGGAAAAATATAGATACGATTTTTCTTTGAAATTAAAAAACTCATCTTTTTTATTCGAAACTTTTTTTAATGGGACTAATAGTTTAATAGTTATTCTGGATTAAGTGACGAGAGAAATGACTTTTAACTCGTATTATTACGTATATCTTTTGAATCGTTGTTTTTTTTGAAAAATTTTATTCTATAAAATTTGTAGATTATTTTATTAACAATTTTTTTTATCTCAAAGTTTTTTATGTGAAGTTGATAGTTAATTAGTTATTTCAGTGTTTTGAGGGAAAAAATTTAGAGTGGAATGAAAAATTCAATTTAAATAAAGCGATAAATTTCGTTTATGCAGGCTATGTGTCCCCATGATTGTGAATTAGACTTTTTTTTTTAACCTCACCGCAACAACAATCGATAATTTAAATATACAATTTTTCTTCCTTTTTTTTTTTATTGTCCACTCATTCCAACACTCGATTTAATGATTGTTCTGCCCTTCGTTGAATTTACATGCGGCTTCCTGCGGGCTGATTAAAGTGGCGTGACGATTTTATCGCGGGGTGGATTGTGGGAAAGAGGGTGTATACACATATACAGGATAAGAGAGGGGAAGATGCCAGACTTATCCCGGCGGATATAAAATTATAAATACCCAAGCTAATAAATGCTCAAATATTCCGACTATTTCCATAGTTCGACATTTTTTTCCCCTCTTTATAATTGTCACTGTTTTTAAAGCTTCTGATAAAGGGGGTAGAATTTTTTTTCTTACACCTGCAGAATATTTTTTTATTTTTATACTCTCTATTCTCTTGAGTTTTTGTACCGTGACTTATTTATTGTGCGCTCCCCTTTGCTTCTTGCGACCCTTCGACACTCTGGCACCACCCAAATGTGTATTTCCGTCGATTCACCTGCTTGGATTTTGTCTTCGAGACGTTGTGCTTGTTCTAATATTCAATTTACGCAATTTCCTTTTTTTCTTTTTTAATTAAAAAAATTTTTTAAACATGAAAAAAATATTTTGTTATTAAGAAAAAAATTTTTAACCTTAAAAAAAAACAAGTTACTTAAAAAAAAAATAGTTATTTCTATTTTTTTGATCATTTATTTTTTTTTTTTTTATTCTTTTTTTATGTCTGGTGGATGAAAATTTTTTTTTTTTTTTATTTCTTAATTAATGACCATTCTCACGATTAACCTCGAGTTTTCATTCGATAAAAAAGCCACCTACACTCAATTATTTGTCACCTCGATATATTTTTTTTATGCACATTTAAAAAGAAAAAAAATATTTCGATAATCGATATTTCGCTGTAATTTTGACTAAATTACATTTTTTAATTGAAAAGATTGTTTTTTTAAATTGTTTTTTTGTGATAAAATGAGTAAAGATATTTTTTTTTCACGTGTTTTGCGATGTTTTAGATGTTTTGTTTGACCCTGTCGGGAGAAAGGACGATCGAGGGGGGAATTAATAGAGGATAACTTGTCTTATGGGTATTTCTAAGGCTTGTGTGAATGCCATCATCATCATCATCATACCCCTTGGGTTTTGCTTATATGAATCACTCAATGGCGTCGTTGGTGTGTCATTCAGCCGCCTGTTGCGCGTATATTTTCAAAACCGCACACACAAAAAAATGTATTTAACTCTTATTTACGTTTTAAACAACTTCCTCCTTTACGCCGCAAAAAATAATCCGAAAAAACCCCCAATTTAAACTTAAAAAAATTTTTTTCCACCAATAAAATCCTCCTGGAAAACAATTTTAATCGTTTTAACACAAAAAAAAATAATTGCTTCGCTTATCAAAAAATTTTAACGATTGTCCTGATTTGGTGGGTCGTTAAGCCGGGTAGAAAAATACCACACGACAGTAATAGTTAATTTTAGTACAAGAAAAAAATTTTTTTTTTTTTTTCCATCAATTTACCAATATAACGAATTTTTCCGTTCATTTATAAATATTTACAAAAAATATTTTAATTTGTCAGCACATACCTACGATTTATAAATTGACAAACAATCAACATGTCTCATTTTCAAGGGTAAATTCCACGAGTGATTAGTCGATTGGAAAAATAAAAAAAAAAGGGTCGAGTTTGAGGGTAAACTTTTGCATGAGAATCTCGCGCGCGTGCGCGTGAGAATAAAAACAAACAAATCTATAGACAAATTGACGCCAATGCGACAAAAAAAAAGCACTCAGCAGGTAAAATAAAGTCCAGCAGAGAAACGTTGAAGGGCAACAACGATATCCCTCGCGCGCGTTCATCCGCATCGGAAGGTCATTGAATTCATCGTTGGCCAAGCTTATCAATCCCTTCCCTACCGACATGCACAGAAATTCCAGTGTGCCCCTTTCCAAATAATATTCCAGTGCCATCGTGAAGGACACCTCTGGAATACGAAAAATCAAATTAATATTCTCCCATGACCCTTAATAAAAAAAAGAGTTGGAATAATGCGCGACGGTTGATGATGGAAATGTAGAAAAATTTCGGGTGGACGCCACTGCGTCGCAGCGGGGGGAGGTATAAAATGGCGGAAGGGTTGTGGACCAATGGGCGGTGAGAGTGCAGTGTTAGGAAGGTGGTTTAGTGCGAGAAATGTATGTAATGTGGAATCGAAAGTGGTTATAAGTTGACATTGCGCTTTAGACAGAAGCGATTGGATGCACACGCGGGTTCTAAACGAAGGTTCTAAAATGTAGGACACACGCAGCGATGCCACTGCTCGGGTGCTGGAGGGTGGGGAGGTCCCGCAGCGAAATCCTCCGTTAACTCTCTGTGTACCTGGTGTGTGCTATCCGACATTGCTAACGGAATGAGTTCTGTGTATCTCCGCGCACACACTAGCGAGAGAGAGGGAGATTGAGTGCGCACAGCCAGACGCGGCGCGATATACCCCAGGGAGGCGACCACTCGCGCACGAATACTAAAGTTGTGTATATATAGACACACGTATACAAATACGATGCTTTATCGTCGAGAGAAGCATAAACACGGAGAGAAACGGAACGGGGCGAGACTGTACTCTCTGCGATCATCGTTCCAAGCACATCCTGGCACTCCCCCAGCTGGTGCACGAGGAGAGGGGTGATAATGTGTGTCGACGCAGCCCGAAAACACATGCACACATGCCAGCTTTTATTCCGGAATCAAAGATCCCCTTTATATATCACACTCTCACCCTCCACATCATCGCCCTATTTATAATTTTGGTTTACCGGAAAATTTTTCAGTTTTTTTCAACAACTTGAGGAGTTCTTCAGTAATTAAAACCCTTCATGAAATGTTGATTTGTTTAAAAATTGTTTTTTTTTTTTTTTTTGCACGTTACAATTAACCGCTATTTCGTGATATTACGCGTTTTCCGGTAAAAAAAAAAAAAAAAATTTTTTTTTTGCACGTTACAATTAACCGCTATTTCGTGATATTACGCGTTTTCTGGTAAAAAAAAAAAATAAAATGGCGTTTTTGTGGGGGAATTTAGAAATTTTGATTGTTAAAAAAAATTTTGAGTGAAATATCGTTATATTTGATTTTGAATTCATTTAAATAGAATTTTTTTGAAAAATTCGATTAGTTGGATTTTTAATTATTTCAAGATGGATGGACTTAAAAGTTTTATTTTTTTATAAAAATTTTTTTCCTCCATGAAAAAACAAATTATTTTGATTTTTTTTACTTGAATACTAGAATTTTAATGCAGTCCCAACTAGCCGCCATTTTGTGCTTTTGCGTTTTCGTGATAAAATGATGATTTTTAACATAAATCAAATTTTTTAATTGAAATATTTTCTAGCTCACATAAAAACAAACATTCAATTCAAATTAATTCATCATTATTTTATTGGAAAACTCGAATTTTAATGCAATTCAAACTGACCGCCATTTTGTGGACATTCACCCTCTCATAGAATATCGACTAAAATTCCCAAAATAAAAAATTTAAGAATTAAATTTGATTAAACGGCCATTTTGTGATAATTTGACGATGAATCACATAATGGCGGGTGGACAGATTGAAAAAACCCAAGCGAATTGTAGAAAAAAAACGTATTTTCTCGATAATAAAGGTATTGACGACTATTCTCTGTTATATTTCATAATATCCTGACTGGTTGCGAGTTGCGTAATATTTATTTGCCGTCGCCAGAGCTTGGGTATCATCATGGCAGGATTCATTTAGTCGTAGTGTATACGACATGTTGCGCGCCCTCGTGGCGCGGAAA
Source organism: Macrocentrus cingulum (assembly GCA_002156465.1). Classification (NCBI taxonomy): domain Eukaryota; kingdom Metazoa; phylum Arthropoda; class Insecta; order Hymenoptera; family Braconidae; genus Macrocentrus; species Macrocentrus cingulum. The sequence goes on along the minus strand of MVJL01000326.1, from coordinate 7,755 downwards.
CGGGAGTCGAAGGTGAAGTTGCGCGTCGTGGCGCGAGAAGGAGCGATAAAATGGGTTGGTCGTGGGAGGGAGGGGAGTCAACGGTTAAAAGAACAAGAAGGGGGAGACACTTGAGACTGTATACGTCTCGCTCGCACGCGTGTGATAGGAAACGCAGCGGTATTCACTGCGCTTTGTCATTCGTTTTGTATCCCGGCGTGACTCTGTCGTGGCAATGCCGATTACGCAATGCGTGGCCGTGAGAGTGCCCGCGAGTCTCGTGTCGCTGCTGATGCTTCATTCGCTCGTGAGACTGCTTTATGGTGGTGGATACTCACAAGAAGGCTTCTTTATCGCACACACTCAGCAAGCATATGAGGGTTAGGTTAGGCCTTAGTCGTGTGAGCGTGTTAAAACAGCAGAACAGGCAAAAAGACTTTTAGTAGGGAGGTGATGACGCTATCGCTGGTGGTGAAGTCACGCCTTTGAGTTGAGAAAGACAGAGTTGGATACTACTAGGAGAGCCAACACTTGTTTGCTGTTTGAGTCTGCATTTTTTACTCGAGTCGTACATATACTTTTTAAGAGGCTAATGGCGTCTGGTTATATAGTCTTCCATGAGGGATTTGAAGGGCCGTTGTTGCTACCTCGTGATTTTAAAACTTGGTTTTCAACCCCTTTTTCCAGTCAAAGTCGAAAAATTCAAAGTATAGATTGAAAAACTGAAAATATCTGCGAGAGGGTTGAAAATAGTACATTGTTCACCAAGGGAGCAAAGGAGGCCATTTCGATCGTGAAAAGTTTCGCGGCCAAAATCACCTCTTTTGCATCCCGAGGTAAACATAGAATTTTTCGTCGTAGCGGGAGCAAAAACGCCATTTACTCCCGCTATGACGAAATAGTATATTGTGCACCTAGAGAGAAAAGTATGTGCTATTCCAACACGCGTGGAGGATTGTGACCCCAGCCGAAGGCGAGGGCCACAATCACTCTTGGATATCTTTTTATCATATAGGTTCATGGAAACATTTGATTTTTCTGGTCGGTTTAGGGGTTGAAAGTGACGAATTCTATTCCGGTTGATAGAAGAAATGACGCAACATCACATTGATTTAAATGGCTAAACAAAAGTGTCAGTCAAAAAACATTTTTTTTTTTTGATGATTTTAATGAAAATTTTAGATTTTACGATTTTTTGAGGGCTTTCAGTTATTTTTTTTAGATATTTTTTAGGGTTGAAAAATTTGCAAATCTTTGAAAAATGACTTAAAAATTCGAATTTTTCCGCCATACCGTCGATTAAAGCAATCCAGCGGCTTAAATTCCTTTTAAAAAATGCTTTTTATTGTTTTAAAAATTTTTTACAAGAAGTTTACCAATGCCACATGACAATATTTTACCGTAACAACGAATTTTGACCTAAATAACAATTCCTACCTTGCAAAAAACCGGTTAATCATCTAAAGTATATGATTCATTTCGAAATGGTCTGAATTTTCCTTTGAGTAAACACCACCAACTGTACACTTAATGCGCCCAATTGTTTCCCAAACCCCACCAAAGTCTTTAGGACCTTCCTCATAGCAGTTGTGTACACTAAACTCACCGGCAATTCAGCGATTCGTTCAGCAACTATTGCATACAACCCAAATATAAAACATTGCCTAACACGTTCTCTTTATACTCCTTCATTCCCAACAAAGTTGACCAAGAAGAATCCAAACTCTTGCATAACCGCAGCCATCGGGAAGTCGAAAACAAACTGGATACCTCGGCAACACCAACTAATCCAACTAATCCACGTAACAATCTCGGTCTAAAATTCATAAAACGCATTGACAACCCCTCTTACGGTAAAAATACACAATAAAACTTCGTCAGCTGCATATAAAACTATTGATCAGTTAGTCTGTACAGTTCTAGAGGGAAACTACCAGCTAAAACACCCGTATCCACTTCCTATCTCCATCTCTGTCTTCCCTGCGATTCAGGGGAACGAAACGATTGTTCGTTCAGGGTTTCTAACGAAGTCTCGATCACGTAGGTGCGATTTGCGTGTGCAAGAGGGCGAGAAGCGTAAAAGGAAAAGAGAATCTAGAGTCTCGGCTATTCTGCCTACACTCTTGGCCATCAGGGTCGTACACCTACACATCAACAACTCTTACCTGTTTGTATGTATCTGCGTGTATGAGCCACACATCGTTACAGGCCACTGCTATTATTTCTGCTGACTATATCTCACTCTAGCTTGAGGGCGCCCACGGATTTTATATTCTTTTTACCTACACACGCTTGTCTCGCTAGGAAAATTATTCATTTTGTGACGTCTTTTCAGCCGAGGAAACACTAGAATAGTAATTAGTCAATTGAACCTCCTTCTAATGCATTTAACCACAGTCGATAACACTTCTATACGTCGTTTTCAACTTGCAATTGCGTTTCTCTATGAGTACCATGGATAAACTAGGCTTAAACTAGTCCTATAGTCTTCGGCTAACGACTTTTTGGTTTCCTGATAACGGTTTTCGTTAAAAGATTGAGGATTTTACTGGTTTTAGGCATATTCGACGAACTAAACGGACTTTTTAAAACCGAAGATTGTTTCTATAGGCCGTTTCCAATGGTCCTAAGCTTTTTATGCAGTTAGGTTAGTTCTGTTAGGTAGATGGACATCGGTTTCGGTGGTTTATGGTGGATAATTGAAGCTAAATGGAGGAAAACAATAGGATAGATGGTTGAAAGCTGGTGGAAGTTTATCTAGATGTTTTATAGTGATAACTCAAGAAATTCTAAAGAAATATATGCACCTGCGATGGGTTGGGTTGTCAATGCAAACATGTCTACATCATTGAATACATCAACAGTTCTGCCTATTATTTATCTTTATTGGTTTTTTTATTGAACTTTTTATTTTTTTCTGAAAGTTCGACTGTAATTACTGGAATATAATTGGTTAATGGATCATTCTAGATTATAATTTGAAAAAAGTTCTTTCCTTTTTTTTTTGGTTTTTTAAGATTTTCGTCATAATGAATATAATGAAACCGAAAATTTGGATTTCTATCACTTTTTTGAGTCTTAAAACAGTGAGGAAAAAAATCTCGTTTTTTGCTTTCTTCTTTAAACATCCGCTTTTTGAGAATTTTTCGTCACTTACACTAATAAACAGTATTGAATGATGAAAATCACTATTGTTTTTATGTTTTTTAAGAGTGCATTTGTTGACCTAAATAAACCTTTTGTCGATATCTATCGTAATTTGTTCATGAAAAATTTCTAAAAAGATTTTTTACTTCGAACGATTAAGTTACAATAATCTCCTAAGTAATTTTACTTAAAAGTTAACAAGATTAACAGTTACATGGAGTTTTTATCATTGCGCAGAGTCCGTACATCCGTTCGTATGCAAGTCTAACGGATTTGAAGTTGTTGCAAGTCGGAACAACGGATTTTTTCCGTTAGGATGCGGACCAAGAGTACGGCTGTCGATTGTCAGTTGGTTTTCAGGGGTAAAAAATGACTGTGATTTTATTAATGGAAATTTCTTTTTTTCTGTTTAGGTCGGACGTACACACGTGATAGTCAACCTCTTAGCCGATGCGGATTGCAGAAAAATTGCCGAGCAACAGAAAAAGTCGTGAGCGACACGGACGTGCAACGGACAATCCAAGAAACACCTAAGGGTCTGATGTTAGCTGACATAAACGGCAACCTGGCGGACTTGAGAAGTGAAGCGATGGCGTCGCAGCGCTTTTGTCTGCGTTGGAACAACCATCAGAGCAATTTACTTTCGGTATTCGATCAACTGCTTCATGATGAGGCCTTTGTCGATGTAACGCTCGCCGTCGAGGGACAGTTGCTCAGGGCACACAAAATGGTGCTTTCTGCCTGCAGCCCATACTTTCAGGTGTGTTTCTTATTTCTATTGGCTAGAATTTTTTTAATCAGATTTTCACACGGAAAAAATTATTTATAACATGTCCAACTAATCCAGTAATTGAAAATTCAAGTTTTTTGAGTTGAAAAAAAAATTCTTACTGTAAAATTTGACTCCTAGCAGTGAGTTTAGAATTGAAATTGGTTTAAAACTGAAAAAAAAAATTTTTTCAGGGGGTGTTTTTAGCTGTTTTTTTCCGGAAATTGAAAATTTTTTTAATGAAAAAAAAATTCGTACTATTGAATTTGACTGTTAAAATTTTTTTTCTTGTTCAAATTAGTTTTTTTTTTATCTTTAAAAATATTTTTTGTAATATTATTCGAAATGACTGTTGGTTATAAAAATTTTTTTTTTTACCCTGAACACTTCATTTAAGCTTGCTTATCTATAGTTCATTATTTATTTTGAGAATTTTTTTATCGGTTGATGAACTATGAAATTTTATATATATTTTTTTAAATTTAACAAAAGATAATTATCGAGGATGACTGATAAATTTGTCATGATACTTTTGATCGTGATAAAAAAAAAAATTTGAATTTTTAACTTAACCTCATTTTTCTTATAATTCAGACTCGAAAAAAAAAAAATATTTTGGATTAGTTGGATATCCGATTGATAAAATATAAGTATCTAGTGATGAAACTGTTAATCGAGGACATTTAACTCACTAAAGTCAATAAAAACGCTATTAAAGTACTGTCATCTCGATTTTATAAAAAAAATTTTTTCGGGGTAAAAAAAATCTAAAATATTAACCGATGAAAAAAATCATAGTCTGTTTGTTAAAATACAGTTAAATCAAGAGATTAAGCCTTTACCCATTAAAATTCGTCGATTGAAATTTGAGTTATTGCGGTCAAAAAAAAAAAAAAAAAACTTCAAATTTTCACAATTTTTTCAATATTCTATCAATAACTCGATAACTAAGCAAGATAATAAAAAATCTCATTGAATTTAAACGATTGTAAATTTAATTTCCTTTAAAAAATTTCAAATAAATTTTTTTGATATTTTTCATTGTTTTCTCGATAATTATAAAAAAAAAAAAAATTTCAAAAAAATTGTAATATCTCAAAAACTAATTGAAATACAAAAAAATTTATTTAACATTTTTTATAGAATATTTAATAACAAATTATTTATCATCAATAATATTTTTCATTATTTCGCATAATTATCGAGTTATCATTAAAAAACAAAAGAAAAAAGCCGAAAAACTGAGATACATAAGAGATATCACTTGAAAAAAATGTTATAAAAAAATTAATAAACAATTTTTAGTATAAGTGATTGAATATGGTATACTTGAAAATTAATAAATTTTGATTTTTCAGGCCCTGTTTACGGGACATCCGGACAAGCACCCAATAGTCATTCTGAAAGACGTTCCATACGTGGACATGCGCAGTCTCCTGGACTTTATGTACCGTGGAGAGGTGAGCGTGGATCAGGAGAGGCTGACAGCGTTCCTCAGGGTGGCCGAGTCGCTCAGGATAAAGGGCCTGACCGAGGTAAATGAGGACAAAGCCGATTTGCCGAGCATAACATCGTCATTGCTGGGAAATCAAAACACATTACCTCCGCCACCGCCAAATCTACATAGAATAAACCAAATTGGGCCTCATCACACGGCGCAAAAGAGGTTCCACCATATGTCGAGTCATCCGCTGCTGGGTTCGGCCCTCACGGCTCCAAAGAGAAAGCGCGGAAGGCCGCGAAAGCTCAGCGGCTCGTCCGACACGCCGATCGGCGAGGGCGCTCAGGATTTGCAGTCCTGCAGCGCCGATCTGGTCCAGGGCTCTCCGGAGATGATGGAGATGAAGATAGGCATTGATTTTCAAGTTGAAGCCAGCACGGGAGCCAACAACAGCGGAAATGGCAACGTCAACTGCAGCGGCAGCTATCACTCGGCTCCGTCCACGCCGATTTCGGTGAGAAAAGACGAGCCGACGGAAAATGGCGGACGGGACACACCCGAGCCTGGTGTTATGAGGATTAAACGTGAGCCAGAACCAACTCCCAGTACCTCGGCACAGGGTAAGTCACGTTTTTTATATTTGATAACACAATGTGTATATTTTTATCTCATCCTCCATGTCACTTTTCTCTCTTTCTTCTCTTTGAGGCAGTTGGGTACACGTTCTGCGACTTGATATAGATTTTAGGCAGGATTATAAGGATGTCTGGGAGGTTTTTTTTTTTAGTTTTATTACCTTTAGACGGGGAAATAAATTTTTTTCTGTGTTTTATTCAATTTTTTGAGATATTCTGTTTTGGTTTTTTAATAATAACTCGGTGAATACTGGAGATAATATTTTTTGTAGGAAATTAAATTTCCTATTTTGTAACGGTTATAAGATTTTTTGTTATTTTGGTTATTTATTGAGTTATCGATGAAAAATCAAGAAAAAATCTTAGAGTACTTTGGGATCTTTAAGGGTGTAACCTTTTAAAAATTTTACTTGAGAAATTTATGCGCTTTTTTGGCGTTTGTGTCACGATTTTTACTTTTTTAAGTGTTTAGAGATTCATTATTTTATTGAATAAAAATTTAATCCGCCCTTTGGGGCTTTAATGACGCGATATGTTTAGTAGAGCTTTTAAAGTGTGATTTTTCTTTGTTTTCGGGTTATTTAGGACGGTGATAGATCAATTTTTTCTGCATACTCGGGCGCTTGTACTTGACGTTTAAAACTGTAAATCAATGTGCGAGTAATTTGGCAAAATAAACGAATTGTCGAGGGGAAATATGCGCGAAAAAGTGTCGGATTTTGAGTGATTGAGACTTTCTGAGCGCAATGTTATCGTTGATTTCAAGATTACGACGAAAAATCGACGCGGAAATGTCAGCACTGGTTTTGCCGTGGAAAATAAAAAATCGACGCTCAAAAATATGTTATCGTTGATTTCAAGATTACGACGAAAAATCGACGCGGAAATGTCAGCACTGGTTTTGCCGTGGAAAATAAAAAATCGACGCTCAAAAACAAAAGTGAAAACAATTTTCGAGTTAGCCTGCAGAGCGGGTGGCGTCGAACTGTCGTTAATCGACGAAATTCCAGCGTCGAAAATTACGTCAATTTTACGGAAATTTTGTGGGAAAATCTACGCGTCAAGTCAAACGTCCAATTTTATTTTTTTCAACAGTTACTCGACGTCAAGTACACCCGTTGCGACACAATTCTCTGCAGATCTGTAGAATTAAATTTTTTCTATGACTATTTTATTTCACAGAAAAACTCGATTTTTTCCCCAGAGTCCTGTGCCGACGCGATCGTGCAAAGAAATTCAATTTACACCGTTCAATTCGATTAATTTATAAAATATTCTTCTGTACAATTGTGCAGAATTTTACGGATTAAAATTAGATGACTCGCAATCAAACAACATTTTAAAAAAATCACATTTTCAAAGCTGTATTGTTTTATAATCTCGATTTTTTTAAAACAATTCTTATCATGTCAGGGAATAATCTACCTCCCACACATCCTGAGCCATTTTATTTTGTTTTTCAATTTTTATCTATTTGGTAGTCGTAAAAATAAATTTAACGAATGGTATATACCTAATGACACATTGTTTGATAAGAAAAAGTGTCAGTATATATCAGAGCTCAGGATAATAAGATTTTAAATGAAATTTTATATTGAGCACATATTTCGACCTATATTTGCTGTGTGCAGGAATTTTTTGTCGACCAATATATAAAATGCAAGGTAAGATTACGTGGAAATAGTTAGAATAAATATTGGATCATTCAACTTCCTGCCCAATAATTTTTTTTTTTTTTTTTTTTTTTTTTTTTTTTTTTTTTTTTTTTTTTTTTTTTTTTTTTT
>MVJL01000320.1:0-24304 GCA_002156465.1 Macrocentrus cingulum | reverse complement strand
TACCAATCGTATGAATATTTTTGTTCTAAAGATGATAATTTTTGGTTTTTTATATAAATAAATAGATTTTTTTAATTTTAAGAAAAAAAAAGCCAAATTTGGAATAGTCTGAAGTTTGAGGCTCGATATCTTTAAAACGGCTTGACTTACCGAAAATGTTATTCAGGCCTTTTTTGTAGAGCATAAAATTTCCTATAAGAATTCATTATGGTTATATACATCAAGTAGCTAGATATCGCGTTGCAAAATTCCAAAGTTAAAAAAAAAATTTCCTATGTTATTTAAATGGGAAATGGAAAATTGCGGAAGCGACCTATAAATATTAATATTAAGAGCTCATATTTTTACAGGGTCATTTTCAAGGGATACTCTAACGATTTTTCAATGTGTTTTGAAAAAAAAATAGTCGGTTTTTTTGATACACTCTAGTATTTATATTTGATTATACATTACGTGAGCAAATTTCGAGAATTTTTGTACATAACTATACAATAAAAATCTTATTTTTATCGTTTTTTACAAAACAACTAAAACTATTATTATCCAATCAATATACAAAAATCCAGATTCACACTTCGGAAAATATTTTAATTTATACATAGAAACTTGATAATTACACATTGAGATATTATTTGGACTAAAAATCTTTGATTCGGCAACTTTTTTTAATACTTATTAATATATTATAAATACTAGGAGAAAAACAAAAAAAATCATAAAGACCACATTCGGTTAGAAGATAGAAACACGACGATGATAAATAAAAATTAATTCATTTACAACAATAAAAAATAAATCTATAAAAATATTGTTCAAATGCAGTTGTTGATCGAATTCATCAAAATTTCGCAATTAATTGCCAGTAAATTAAAATAAAATTTGGCATCGAGTAAAAAAAAAACATTCAATCAATCGAAATTTTTTTTTCCTGATATTCCTGAGTAAAAAAAAATCTTTCCACGATAATATATCAAAGAAAACAAAAAAAAATAATAAAAACGTAATTACAATAAAAAAAAAATTGTTTTAAATCCCCTAAAATATCTTTAGTAAGTCGCTTACAGCAAATACTTATTTTTCGTTAATAATTTCTAAATATTGATTAGGTACACAATGATATATTGGCGACTTTGTCTTAATTTACTGCTGGAAATAGTTATTTATTTAAAAACATCAAGACATGTTGTTCGTGAAATGCACGAGCTTCTGCTCCAGTGGCAATTCATAAAATTTTTTGCCCCAGTAGGTACTAAAAGAAAAACATTAAAAACTCATGTTCAGCAGATAAAAAAATTATATAGATAAATATTTTACCGGGTGCGAATCGCACAAAATCCTCATGGCAGAATTGAATGTACAAAAGTGGACCAGTTCTTGGTCTGACAAAATCGTTGGGAGAATAGTTCTAGATATAACTAGTTCTAGATATAACAACAACAATCGCCATTCGATCGCTTTGAACCGGTCTGTTTCGTCAAGCTTTCGAGGCTTACGCACAAAATCCTTCGGAATAAACTTCCTCAAACTGACCTCAATGATCTTAGCACCCCATCCTCGGAATTCCACGATCATTGATAGACTAATCAATTGGTCATCATTGGTCACTAGTTCCCATTAATTGGTCACCCTTGGTTGATTTTTAAAAAATTATTGAAAATTCCCAAGGCCATTCGCAGATAGTAGCACCCCATTCATACACAATAGCAATGAGTACGTGCTCAATCGACGCCGTTTTGAACGCTGATAATTGGTCAGTATGAATCGTTAATTGGTCATTCGTATTTTGAGTGATTTTGTTCAGCAATATTTTGATTTTCAAGTTAAAAAAATGTGATCAGCGTGCAACGCGCCTGCGCGAACGTCTCGGCCCGGTATAACTCTACATTCCCATAGTTTAGCAATAGTCGAGTAGAGAAAAATTGGGAATAAAATAAATAATCACAATTACATAGAATATTAATTAAAAAATTTTTTATCGCTAACATCGAGATGTGAAAAAAAAAAAACTGAATCCACACGGGATCGGTACCGCGCCCTCACGAAAACATTTGCAGGTGGCATATATCAATCCCCGAGACCATTCCCTGTGATTCTTGATCGTTGTAGATTATCTGTTGTATAATCCATTAATGAGAAAATTTTATCTCTCAACTTTTTTTGTTCTTGTTTATTTTCAATGAATGTAGGATTTAATTATAGAAAAAATTGATGCTAGAGATATCTCGGAATATATTTTTTATATGATTTCTTTTATATGCAGCTCTTTTAATATGCAGCTTCCATCGCATATTACAACGTTGTCGGCACCGGAAATATCGTATTCCTGGAAATCCCTCACCCCTACCTTTTCCGAGTTTTCCGTTGGTACGATGTATGAACCGGGTTATATGTAGCGATCTTTACTATTCCTTCTAGTGGCAGCAATAATTATAAACATTAAAGTCTCATTTTCACCTTTATATACGTGCGGCAATTATATTTCAGACAGTCATCATCATCTCGTGAATTTAAAACTGCTAATGTGTTGTGATTTAAAGCCCTAACAGTGTAATTGTAGTGATTGCTCCTCATATTCATTGTGCACGTGGAATACTGTGCACGTGGAATGCATGGTGTGTTACAAAAGTAAGTAAATAGAGGAAAATAGAGTTAATGCATTGTAAAGTATATATATATATATATACACCTCTAAATGTCGGCACAAGATATCCAATTAATTAAATAGTTTGTAGCTTTATTTAATATTTTACGGAGTATACTACGATTTTAGGATTTTCTTATTAAAAATTCCTTTATATATATCAATATTGCCGGCATTATCATATATTTTTTCCGTTAAATACAGAAAGAGATGACAAAATGGCGGCGATCGACTGCTAGTTTTTAGCATGATGTTATCTCTCTCACACCACTGGCAAAGATCCGGCCGCACTTGCCTCACGTGTTAATTACCCCGTTGACTACAATTAGTTTAGCTCACAATTAATATCCATGCCAAAGTAAGCAGATTTTTTTTTAATTATAGCGATAGTGGCACGTAATTTTTTTACGTATTTTTGATCGCGTTCCGGCTTATTTTTTGCATAACTTGATGCCTAGGTCACTTGCCAACGTCTACCCATGCAGTCTCCATGCTCGAGTAGAGAAATGTGTGTCCTCTCTGCACAGCAAGGAACATCCAGGGCTCGAATATAATCCTAGACATATTAAGCGTGTCTCGATTGGGTCGTTCTTATTTTTGACAATGTCGCAAACCTTTCCCACTGGTGTTTGAGTGTGCGATTTAAATGAATTTGTAATTCGATAACTTTCGTTGGTACCGGGTCGGTCGGTAATTTTAGCCTCGTTCGATAATTCTTTAGATTTTATATGAATTTGCTGAAGTAATGAGTTGGAACTTTCATTTTGTGTCCCACTTTTAGGCACGTTTCGTGAGTTCGTGGAGGTGTTGAAATATCTGGGTAGGGAGATCTGACTAATCGAGTTTTTACTAGCGCATTTATCCTATTTTTTTTTTTTAATCAAGGTATTTGACTGACAAGTCGTAACGTTTGCAGGAATCAATCGTTGACGTTGAAGTTAAATACTATCAAATGCAATATGCCAGGCCGACCACGGAAAGTACCAGTGGCAGAACTGCTAGAAGTAATGAAGCAGTATGTACATATTCTCCCGAGCGACCGGAAATGTTTACCATCTCGCTTACACGAAATTTGGGCAACTATTTCCAATGAACATTTCCGAGGCAGATGGAAACCTCAAGATGTGTACAGGGAATGTAAGGAGAACCGCAACAACATCTGGACCTTGCTTCATCCTGACGGTAGTAGTCAGGATGTTAGTGCGACGAACACCACCTTGGACACAACTACAAGATCATCGGCCGACGATTCTTTGGTCTCAAACATGGATAAGGACTCGGATTTGGAGTGGGAAGCGGGCCCCAATATGGATGAATTTGTAGTTCCGATCTCGGAGAAACTGTATTCATCCATACGTGAGGTGCACAAAGTTCGGTATGACAAGGATTATTCGGTATTGCAGCGATGGGCATGGGCGGACATGATTGCAGATGAGTTCTATAAAATCTGTGACTCTCGATGCGCTTATATGTTCAAGAATGCAAAGGTATATGATGATCCGGCCAGTGTCCATCATATTGTCATCCGTGGCTCATGGTCCAGCAAAAGAAAATTTCTTGGATTTGTCGACTATCAGCCGAGCACGTTTCCTTTTTTCTTACGGGTCAAAACACGGGATACGAGCTGCGATTTCGATCACGAAGACAAGAGACGGCCAGTGAGACACGAAAAACGTGCAATAATTGGCAAAGAAGCCCATTTATACGGTCCAAGTAACTGGCTGAAACAAAAAATTGGAACGTCGACGCGAGTACCACCCAACATCCCGAAATTGGACGTCATCCAACAGTGTGCTAATGAATATACCTTCCAAAACGTTGGACTCTCCAAAAAAGACGGAAAAGACGTATATGAGAGCCTCGCCAGAATGAGAGAACACCCTCAATATAGAGATTTTATCCACGATCTCAAAAAAGAAAAATTTTACATTGTTTATGGCACTACGTCCCAGCTGCATGCCTACAAAAAATACTGCCATTTGATGAAAGTTGAAAAGAAAACATCGAAAATTAACATCAATGGCACAGGCAGTGTATGCAAGAATATTGTTTATGATGAGATCACCGGAAGGAAGACAGGGCATATCATGTTGTATGTGATGGTGATCAATCATGGGCTATACATTGTCCGTTTATCAAATGTTGACTGACGATCAATGTACCATCATGTTGGAATTCTGGCTCAAATCGTGGCTTAGAATGGGTGCACCAAAACCGGATGAAATAGCGTCGGATTCCTCGAGGGCATTGTTAAATGCAATGTCGCTCAGTTTCAATGAGCAAAATCTCAGAACTTACATCGAGACGCTCTTTCTACAGGCCATTAATCATCCCGCAGCACCCTTCAGACCAAGAATCGATACGTACATCAGATCGGATGTTGCGCATTTCCTCAACATGATATGCAGATGGAAATCGATGACCAGTGCCATAAATCCAGGGGTCCGGAAATTTTATCTTCTCTGCGTGGCGCTGTTGATTGATGCAGTGAATTTAGAAAAGTGGTGAAAAATCTTTTTTTATTGCTGCATTATTACTTTAAATCTGCATCAAGATACCATCATTAAAATCGACAACTCGAAGCCAATTTTTGTTCAAGGTGCTCGCAATGAATTAGAAAAGCTTATCAGTAATCACTCATACACTTTTATGGACAACCCAGAAGATTTTGCAGCCGCTAAAAGTGATGACAGCGATCGTGATGATGGCGATGATGATGATGATGATGATGATAATGATGATGATGATGATGATGATGATGATGATGATGATGATGATAATAAAAAGAAAGAAAAAATAAAGCGAACGGCTCCTTCCAATGAGTTCCATGAGGCATTCTAGAACAATCACCCTCCGCCAGGCTCAATCATAACCTCATTCATTAACAACATCCGAGAAAAATCGCAAGCAGCTGATTTGTTAGGATCCAACCCGCACGCTTTCTACAACAAAAAATTTATTGAGCAATTCATTAAAAATGTTGCGCACGAATTCCCGTTATGGGGAGTTGCATGTTTACTGGACAAATTCAAATCGTATCATGCTTTAACCAGTTACGTGGAAGGATATTTCAACGGTAAAAAAACGTGTTTATCGCCAATACACAAATCGTTCACCCGTTGATTTATTTGTTGCTCGAGAGTTCAAGGACCTTCAAAGTAGCGCTGCAATCATGCAAAAAAATGTGAACGATAGTTTCAAGCGTCAACATTATGCTTCTACAGTTTTGCAAAGTGCAACCAACAGCCATGACACAACTACTACGGATGAGCTCAGTAACAAGAACAACAGTCATTTGCCAACAATAACCACATCGGATTCAACATCGCCGGTACAATTGAGCGAGCCCATGAACCTCGACGTAGATTCATATGATAACTGGAGAGGAAAAGCTACCATAGCTCGCAGCGATTTCCGGAGACCTATCGATACTGCTGAATATTTTGATGAGAACAACGCGGCGCACGAAGAGAATTTCACCCATCCAGCCATCATAGATCTTACATCTACTAATCATCATTACAATAGTATTGCAAATTTAGACGACGATCATCATTCAAGACGAGATACAGAGATCATAGACGTAGATGAGTCTGAAAATAAACCGGTACAACAGCAAACCTCATCACAGGTTGCTCGCATCCAGATTGAAAAAATCCTCGTGTCAGCAGAAGCAAAAGAAAATCAAGGAAACATCGGATATTACTTTCAGGAACACCCCGATGTAGCACATTCAAATAATAATGTAGGAACGTCGCAGAGGCCAGTGAAATTTCTCAAAAATGGGGGACGCTTGCTGCCAGTGTTGATCGACGGCAAACATTATCAGTTGACGAACACATGCTCGTTTGATTCCCTCATTCGGATGAGCTCAGTAACAAGAACAACAGTCATTTGCCAACAATAACCACATCGGATTCAACATCGCCGGTACAATTGAGCGAGCCCATGAACCTCGACACAGATTCATATGATAACTGGAGAGGAAAAGCTACCATAGCTCGCAGCGATTTCCGGAGACCTATCGATACTGCTGAATATTTTGATGAGAACAACGCGGCACACGAAGAGAATTTCACCTATCCAGCCATCATAGATCTTATATCTACTAATCATCATTACAATAGTATTGCAAATTTGGACGACGATCATCATTCAAGACGAGATACAGAGATCATAGACGTAGATGAGTCTGAAAAGAAACCGGTACAACAGCAAACCTCATCACAGGTTGCTCGCATCCAGATTTAAAAAATCCTCGTGTCAGCAGAAGCTAAAGAAAACCAAGGAAACATCGGATATTACTTTCAGGAACACCCCGATGTAGCACATTCAAATAATAATGTAGGAACGTCGCAGAGGCCAGTGAAATTTCTCAAAAATGGGGGACGCTTGCTGCCAGTGTTGATCGACGGCAAACATTATCAGTTGACGAACACATGCTCGTTTGATTCCCTCATGCAAGTTTTGGTAACTGCCTCCGAGGATGAATCTTACTACAGCTTTCTCGAAACGTCATCGTGTTCGGCGGCCCAGTTTGTTCTTATGCTAGTAAAACCTGAAATAACGATGGACGCCGTATATAAAGCACGAGCTAGGCTTTGTAAGAACCTATTCCCTGACAAAGTCAAGTCTCCAGCTGACAAAGATTGTGCATTGCTCCCTCATAGGATAAATATGTGGGGGTCTCCTTTAGGAGTATGGTCGGCGTGTTTTCAGGCGTATCCTGGTGTTTTTCTTAATATTGATTGCAAAACTAAAACATGCAATATATCAAATCACAGCCAACTCCGTGGATTGAACATTTTAAAAACGTTGCAAAAATGGGCTATAAATCTGTCATTCCATATTTAGAAAGACGCCCAACAACCTACCAGGATCGGTGTGTTAGATGTCGTGAGTCGTGTACAACAACAAAAGCTTTTAACCATCACATCTTCCTTGAACTGGAACTTCAGGAATCTGTACACAGTCCGCTGGTGGTATGTAAACTTCGTGATTTTGAATCTGGATCAACACAGCTGAAACTTGGGAACGCAGTATACAGGTTCGGTTTAACGTATTTCTAGTTTAAAAATCAAGCATAATAAAAAATATTTGTTTTCGCAGATTACGTGGTATAATCACCTATTCCAATGCGCACTTCGTCGCGTATTGCAGGAAAGGCAATGGACAATGGGTATTATTCAATGACCAGGAGAATAGCCCTAGGATTGTCACGAACAACCCAACAATAACACCGACGGCAGCAATCTTTGTGAGGTATGACGCACCATTAGCTGTAAGAAGTACTCCCAAAGGTAGCAATGACCAGCCACCCCAACCACCAAAACCATCGGTGGTGCCTGTGAGAAGAAATCCTTCTAAGAAAGCTGATGCTGCTAAAACAGTCAAGCTAGCTGAAGAATAGTTTTCACATTTTTTCTATGTATATATGTATTTTTTATCCAACTAATTTTTAGATATAATGTATACTTTAGTTATATTGTGGATTGAACATTTTAAAAACGTTGCAAAAATGGGCTATAAATCTGTCATTCCATATTTAGAAAGACGCCCAACAACCTACCAGGATCGGTGTGTTAGATGTCGTGAGTCGTGTACAACAACAAAAGCTTTTAACCATCACATCTTCCTTGAACTGGAACTTCAGGAATCTGTACACAGTCCGCTGGTGGTATGTAAACTTCGTGATTTTGAATCTGGATCAACACAGCTGAAACTTGGGAACGCAGTATACAGGTTCGGTTTAACGTATTTCTAGTTTAAAAATCAAGCATAATAAAAAATATTTGTTTTCGCAGATTACGTGGTATAATCACCTATTCCAATGCGCACTTCGTCGCGTATTGCAGGAAAGGCAATGGACAATGGGTATTATTCAATGACCAGGAGAATAGCCCTAGGATTGTCACGAACAACCCAACAATAACACCGACGGCAGCAATCTTTGTGAGGTATGACGCACCATTAGCTGTAAGAAGTACTCCCAAAGGTAGCAATGACCAGCCACCCCAACCACCAAAACCATCGGTGGTGCCTGTGAGAAGAAATCCTTCTAAGAAAGCTGATGCTGCTAAAACAGTCAAGCTAGCTGAAGAATAGTTTTCACATTTTTTCTATGTATATATGTATTTTTTATCCAACTAATTTTTAGATATAATGTATACTTTAGTTATATCGCATGTAGTTGGAAAGATTCATGTACATAGAATACTCTAATTGTAATTATTTATTAAGAAATTGTAAATAAATTTAAAAACGTATCGACATTCGACTGCACTTGTATTAAAGCAACGTTCCAAAAAGTTTTTTAAAATGTTATAAATTTAGAAAATGTTATATTTACAAAATCTAAACTTTTTTAGTTGATGGTTATGTTTGTGTTTTTTACTTACCGCTTCCAGTTATATTTTTTGAGGTTATGTATATAAAATTCCCCATGACAACTCAGAAACAAAAGTAGATATTTAAGCGCCATGGCAAAATCTTGCTGACCAATTGAAACTAATGCATGACCAATGAGCAGTAAGATATTTTGAACCAGTTATAATAGTTACTCACTTAAAAATGTCAATATTTTAATAGTAAATTCGTTTTAAACAAACAGTAGGAGGAACGCGGGTGATTTTAATCTTACGCGCATGTGCAGACTAGTATTAAAATCAATATTAATTAAAATCACTCAAAATACGAATGACCAATTAACGATTCATACTGACCAATTATCAGCGTTCAAAACGGCGTCGATTGAGCACGTACTCATTGCTATTGTGTATGAATGGGGTGCTACTATCTGCGAATGGCCTTGGGAATTTTCAATAATTTTTTGAAAATCAACCAAGGGTGACCAATTAATGGGACCTAGTGACCAATGATGACCAATTAATGACCACCAATTGATTGGTCTATTAATGATCGTGGAATTCCGAGGATGGGGTGCTAAGATCATTGAAGTCTCAAACTGAAGTATTTCAAACTGATCTCCGAATTCCAGATTGCTTGAGGATTCTTGTAAAGACGATGCAGCCAAAACTTCATATATTTCTTCATTAATCCAAGGCGTGACAAATGCATATACTCTAGTGGCAACTGCGTTGTGAAACGTATATGCTCACAGTATCTAAAGAAGAACGTACACCTTGATGAAGCGGTAAAATACCCGCACGATAGTTTTCTTCTGTTCGAAGCGGCGCATCAGTTAGGATAGCATCTTTTCCCATAATGGTCCGGACCCGCTTGTGGCAAAGCCCGCAACAACTGTTGTACGTAGGAAACACCGCTATGAAATTTCTAGCCGGCGTATCCACGGGAAAAGCACGTATGTGTACTCTGAAAATTCTACCATTGTACTCAAAACCGTTATTATGGAGATCCACGTACTCTGCCAAGAAGACTTTGAGAAATTCGGCTGCGCTCGGAGGTTTTTTTTTCACTATGATATGCCTCAATGAGAAAGGGTCTAGTCAATAATTCTTTGTCAACCACTTGACCAAGAATCGGCCACAACTCGCTCCTAGAACTAGTCGACAATGGCAATCCATCTACCTTAACATTGATGGTAAGTTTTTTTCGAGCGTGGAATGCCCCAATTAAAAACGGTGTAGTTATCAGATCCTTGTGAACGATTTGTTCCAGAATAGGCCGCAATTCACTGCATGAGCTCTTTGATAGCGGTAAACCGTCGACATTCACATTTATAAAAATGTTGCAACCAATATTTATGTTATTGTTTTTCATTTGATTGATAAGAGCAGCTTTCTCAATGTACTCAATTGTACATTGAGTTTGTTTACGTCCCAGATCTTAGTCACTTGTTGACTTCTGCGATGCAATACCCTTCAAAATGCGAGAAATTATCGGATGAGAACCCAAGCGCAGGTTGTTCAAGGGGTGGTCGAAGGATGCCACGACCGATTTGTGCACTAAAATTGTGGTGTAAGCGAGGTTTTCGACTCTATGGAGATGACTTAGGTATAAGGCCACTGACTGTAGAGGTGGATATTTTATTGGGACCTTGTGCGCGAATGCCCACGACGTCCATCTCTTCCAGGGCACTTTAAAGGTTTTTAAAGAAGAGTCTCGCCAGGCGGCCTCGAGTAATTTCCTGTCGGCAGCGTCCCATTCGAATGTATCGTCGATCCATCCGGTAATAGCCAAGCCTCCAGAGAGAGTTCGTGATCGTGCAGGTCCGGGATCTTCAGGGGTGGTCTGGATGCTCTGTTCCTTAGGTCTGTTCTCCAAAATACTTTTCCCCATATCGGGTCGATCACGATGTACGTCCCTCGGGCCTGGTTGAGGTGGTTCAGCACTCTTGGGATCAGTGCTGGTGGCGGGAACACCCACGCCAGCTTGAAATTCTAGCTGCGGCTGAATCCGTCCACGAATTGCGCTTGGGGGGTCCTCGGATGACAGCGAGGCATACAGCGGGGTCACCGCCGACCGTGCCGACGCGAATAGATCGAAATCGGGTGTCCCCCAGATGGCAAAGATTCTTTCTCTGGCTTGTTTGGAGAGAACCGAGTCGGGGAAAGGTGTCCCTCGAGACAGGCTGTCGGCCACTGTGTTGAACGATCCCGGAATGAATCTCGCGGAAAGAGTAATCCCCCACCGCGAGACCAGGGCAAACAGTGTCTCTGTCCGCTTCAGGAGGGGTGCGGACTTGGTGCCCCCTTCCCTGTTGATGAACGCCACAACCGTCTTGTTGTCCGATTGGACGAGCACCGTCTTGTTCCTCAGTTGTTCGTGACAGAGCTGTAGTGATTTCAAGACTGCATGCATCTCCTCCACATTTATGTGCCAGGAGAGTTGGCTCGGATCCCAGAGTTCCTCCAGTAGGCAGTCGCCCAGGTGCGCTCCCCCAGTCGCTGTTGGAAGCATCCGTGGTTAGGAAAATGTCTGTTTTCTTTGGGAATTTCGGAGTTTTCAGATGGCACGAGGAGAGTCACCACTTTAGGGCGAGCAAAGCGTCCTTCTTTATCTTGAACATTAGTTTTGGTTTGTCCTTTGGCAGTAGCTTCAAGGCTCTTTGGATTCTTCGGCAATGGAAGCGTCCTAGCAGCTGCGGAGAGCGGCTCTCAGTTTGATGCGCTTGTCCTGAGGGATAAATTTTTTATCATTAGATGGATTCCAGGTGATACCAAGGAAATCTAATTGGCGTCTAGGGGAGATTTAGGATTTTTTAAAGTGGACTACCCAGCGTAGATATTGTAGGGTGTCAGGGACAATCTGACATTGCGACTGCAGGAGGGATTTATCCTGACAGGCGATAAGAAAGACGTCTAGATAGACAAGGACTCTGATGCCACGTTTTCTCAAGTAGCTCTCCACCCAGTTCGTCAGGCTTGCGAAGACCTGGGCGGCCAAGGCCTGGCCAAAGAGGAGACAAGCCATGTTATAAAACTTGTCCTTGTAGGCGAAAGTCAGGAACCTTCCGTGGCTCTCTTTAATAGGGACATGGAAATATGCACTCGAGAGGTCGATTTTAGCCAGGTCGTCTCCTTTTTGCAGAAAACTCGACACCTTAAAGTGACTAAGATGGCGGAAAGCCTTCAGGTGAATGAAGTTGTTTAATTTTTAAAGGTTTAAAATTTGTCTAAAAGACCCATCCTGCTTCGGGATGAGGAAAATGTTAGAAATGAATCTCGATCTTACCTGAGATTCTTTTATAATTGCTCGGAACAGCATCGTCGCCACTTCGAGGTCCATGCCGCTGATTGAAAACGACGAGCCAGATCGATCATGAGAGGTGTCAGTGGCGGTTCTTGGTCGAAACGAATTGCGTAGCCGTTGATTACTCGCAAGATGTAATCCGGGGCGTGTAGGTTCTTCCAGTGATCCGAATAATGGCTCAGGCAGCCCCCTGGAAGTCCTGACTCATTACTCAGCAATCAAAAACGCCGCTTATATTCTCTATCATTCTTACCGGAGGAGCTGCTTCTTTTATTGTCACGTTGGCTTCGACCCTTGGAACTTTTGGTTGCGCTTGCTCTCGAGTTACTTCATCCCGGTGTGAGGGAAAGGGACGAGCGGGAGCCTTGTTTTCTCCCTCCTTCGACTATTGAAAGGTAGTAGTGAAAGGTTTTTTTTTGGGTATTCCGATAGAAGCAGCTACGAAAGTGGTTGTCTTGCGAGAAAAGTTCCTTCAATTATGCTTTTTCGAACAGAAAAGCTTCTGACGGTGGGATTCCCCTCAGGAGATGCGCTGTTTGCGTGTTAGACTTAGGCTCAAACGCCTTGTCACGTGCCTGGAGGATGTTGTCAGAGGTGGTTTAGAACTTGGCATCCTTGTCAGAGAAGGTCTCTTTCATCAAGTCAACCGCGCCGGGCAGTTTGGCGATCACTCCCTAAACACCCTCGGTAAAATATTTCCTTTGGAGGAGGCGACCATGGGAAAGACAGCCTAGGAAGCCGTCCATCTTTTCTAGTAGTTCGGCCTGGGCCTCCGTTGGAGGCACTTGATAAAGCTGTGGATTAGTTGGATATCTTAAATTAATTAAATTAATTAAATGCCGACCTGTTCTTGGAAGCGAGCCAAAAACAGACTCGATACAGTGGTGTACAGGACACATGAGATATAAAGATGGACTGATTTACAGTCTGACAGTTGTGATAAGTGATATCTTGTTATAGCGTTTAGTCAGTTAATGAGTGAAACCGACCAAAAAGAAACGCAATGACCTGTTATTGCTTTAAGACCCTTACCATCGATGACTTTTTGAAGAAGATTAAGCATCCAAGCTTCCAGGACCTTATCATTCAAGAGTTTAACCAACTTGAAACTATTCCGATAAAGGGTACATCAATAACTTTTTAAAGAAAAAAATTCAGACAAAAAACGTTGCTATGACGATATTCCATGTTGGGACCACTCTCGTATCATTTTAACCTCATTACAGGGGATTCAGGTGCACGATTATTCATCATACAATAACTTGCAGACTATCATAATAACAGAAAAAGATAGCGAGTCAACGTGTATCCACGCAAATTAAGTGGATGGATTTGAAAATAAGAATAAATAAATATGTTGCCAGGGTCCAAAAAAAGAGACGGCTTGCGATCTGTGAAAGCTAATCTGGAAACAAAATGTTCCTATTATCGTGTCACTCACCGAAGTAGATAGTGAAGATAACGTCTGTTATGAATATTGGATTAGTAATGAAGGCTATAAACTAGTTTTTGGCCGATACGTCATAGAGACGCTTGAAATGGAGGAATATAGTTTCATGAAAACACGACTGCGGCTTACTGACATCACATCTAGAGAATCACGGATGATAAACCATTTCTGGTACACCAACTGGCCTGACCACAGAAGTCCAAATAACCGGAAAGAATTTGTTACTTTTTTGTCAAATGTAAATCAGCAACAAGAAGAATTAATAAGAGCAATAGCGTGTTATTCTCTACTAAAACCAGGGCCGATAGTTGTTCATTGCTCGGCAGGAGTTGGCCGTACAGGAACGTTCTGTGCCATCGATAATACACTAGCCCAGCTGAACAAAGAAAAAACGGTGTCTCTCCAGAATACAGTGCTGAATATTCGCAGGATGAGGCATTTGAGTGTCCTTACGCCAGAACAATACATTTTCTGTTACAAAGTTATTGAGTATATGTTATCGATCGAATAACACAAGAGGGACTTACAATAATTATACAGCCACCTATTTTAAAAGTTTCTAATTATAATTTATATAAATAATATAAAGTAAACATTTGGCCAATCTTTAGTTAACTATTTGATTTCAGAAATTTTCCAGAAGTGCATCGGTATTTTTATAATAAGGAAACATATCTGTAGGCATTAGATAACAATGAAACGATACAAATGTGTCATAAAATATGTTGTGGGTTATTCCCGACCTTTTACCACGAACGAAATAACCGTTTGTTAACGAAGTGTTCCCGAAAAGAGATTATAAATATCGCTCCTCACTAGTAAAATGTGTCAATCGAGTAATCAATTTACACCGAAGCAGGATAAGATGTTTGTTTAAAAAAATATTGAAGATGGAATTTGATAAGCTTCTTGAAATGTTCAGCACCAGAAATAATGTAAGAGAGACCTTTGCTGGCATGGACTTTTTCTGCGCATCAGCGTAGCGAATGTTGTTTCAGCGCTTTGAGCCGAGACCCATTACGGACGCGCCGTGCATCCGAATATCCGGTAGAGAGTCCGGTAGCGTAGGTTCTTGCTCAGGTGGAAGCGGACTAAAGTCGAAAGTATCCGCCGAGGCCTCCCCTAGGGGTGGGGGCTTCCATTCCGGTTGATTAGGGTCAGTCTCATATGAGTCAGTCATGTGAGCATTGTCAGTTTGATGGCCTTGTATTCTTTCTCGGAGACAGTCTTGGCCCCAGAAGTGAAGGCTTTGACGACTTCTACCGTTGGCAGAGCGTATCTGAGTTTGTTTAGGGATGGGCTATCGAGCCCGATGTTCTCAGCGGTAGCAAACTCTTCAGTGATTTTCCAATTGACCCAGCTCGCAGGTAGAAACTCCTTCGCTGCTGCAATCAGACGGCCTAGCACCTCAGGGAGTTCTAACCCCTCTAGGAGAGCTTGGACGGTCGTAGTCTCACTTTCTGACATCTGAAAAATTCAGGTAAGTCAGGACGTGCTAGCAAGCGAGACTTTTGGGTGAGAGTCTCCGAGGGAGAGCCCTCTAGGACCCGGTGGGTCCCGAAAGGTGAGCAAACAAAGGTTGCGAGCACCCACGGGATCCTCCGACGACGGATCCCATGCCGGCCCGACGTGTCTGAGTCGTCAGGCCGCCATTGCGTGCGCCCTGTCATGTTGGAAAAATTTCCCCGAGACAAAGGACGCATGAATAAGCAGAAGGTGTAGAATTAGACGCCGGATATCGGTGAAAAAAACCGACGGCGCTAATCTAGAACAAAAAGGTTACAAGAATTTTTATGAATTACGTACCTTTTAATCGTTTTTTAAAACACAATTTTCTTCTGCATGTGACTTGCTACATCGGACACAGTGTTCGTAACCTGAACGGAGCTTCCTATCGTACCAGGGAGTAGAATTATCGTATTTCAGCTGTGATTATCGTATAATTAAAATTAAGTAATTGTTTACAAAAAATAACAATATTTAGGCATTATAAATGAATACTTTGACACAACTAAATTGTGATAACTAAGGTAATTGTACATAATTACGGCATCTTAAGCAGTGTGTGGACAATATAATTTTTTTTTAATCTTTAATTTGGAATTATAGCCATGAAAATATTTTTCATCTTAGGAATACATCATTACAATTAGTGTAACGTTCGTTAATTATAATCAAATATGCGATTAATATCTGCAATAATTAATTTTTGTTTGCGCGTTTATGTCTGTAATTCCGTTCGAAAATTTTCACTCAGTAACTTATTCCGGCGTATCGTGTCCGTAATTACGGCACACTTCAAAAATAACCGAAAAAACATAGAAATTCCTTGAAAAAAAGTAATAAAACAATACAAAAATTTTTTAAATCAATTTATTATTAATTTTTCAATGAGTAACATTTTTTATTACTATGATAACAATTTTTTAATTTTTTTTAATCTTAATTGTATCACAAACTATCACATCATTGAAATTTTTGGTTGATATCAAACTTAAAAAAAAAAAAAAAACAAAACAAAAAATTATTACAAGTGTTTAAATGCATAAACATTCCGATTATTAAATAAAGTTGGTTTGTTCAATTTTTTCAACACATCAGGAGCATCATAAACGAGAATGTCATCCTTTTCCGGCCAGCGCCAATTTGGCCCACTCATCTGCATAGTCTTGACTTCATATCTGACTTTCTTTTCACGGGTTATACGCAGCACAATGCCCGGAAATTTTTCTCCCTCATATAAAATGAGTACATAATCGCCTACTATGATAGGGCTAGTATCAATAGACGGATTACTAGCAGGAGAAGTTTCTGGACTATCGACGATCGGCGAAGTATTTTCATTGCTCCTTGACTTTTTTCTGCCTCTCTTTGCTTTTGGCTGACTTGGCTGCGATTTTTTTTTCTCTTCTTTTTGTTCTTTCTTCTTTTTTCTCTCTAACGCTTTATCTATTTTCATTTTTTTTGCCTCGTCGACTTGATGTTGATAGTCCATAAACTCACGGGCAATAGCCACAGTAGGCGTAAATTTCCTTCGTTTTTTTCCTTTGCTAGTTGTCGGTGTCTCCGGCCACAGCAACGCATTTTGGAACGGTTCTGGAAATCTTGCTCGTTCGTGATCCATCTTTGAGACAGTTCTTTCTGGAGTACCTATTGCTGTAGAGGAAATTTTAGCCGTTGTGTCTTTATTGTTAAGAGCTGCCGTTTCGTTCTCATTAGTTACTGTTTCAGTAACTACTTCAACAGTCGCCGTTGAGCTGGGTTGAGTCTTGGGCGTCGAGGTTATCATGCTCCCATCATTTCGAACAGTGAGTTCGAGAAGTGAATTGTCCTCTAAATTCAATATATCAGACACATGCACTGTAGAGTCATTAAAAGCGCCATTTCCTGCGAGAGTAGCAGAGCCCAAATCGAAATCTACGAGATTAATGCCAGTTTTTGCTGGTTGTTCTGCAGGCAAATTATCAGTATGTGCACTGTCATTCAACTTCCTCCAATAAAGAAAAAGACTCTCATCCCGCGGCTCGCCGGACCACACACCAGCTCCATGTTGACGAAATGTGTTAATTTTTTCTGCTCCAATGTCTGACTCAAACTGCCGAAGAAAATTGCCGCATTTTTTAGCCTCCGTTGAAACACTAGACATGTTCGCCAACTCGATGGTGTCAACAGTTCCCTCGATTGCAGACGTTGGGGGCAATCGCTTGTAATTTGGAGCATCAGGATTAAACGGATAGAGCCCACAAGCCCGAAATCCGTGTTGGATAGTCTCAGTCTTCAACAAAGAGATGCATTCCTTGAGAATCGGGGCAAAATCTTCACGTTTGAGCCGTTCCACGTTATGGTGCATCCTCCATGAGTGAATTTTTTCCCTCCAGACTGTCTTCAGGGGATGAAATACAGCTACGTCCATTGGCTGCATGATGTGTGTTGAATTTGGAAGCAAGGCAATTAAAATAATCCCACGATCTCGACAAAATTGGCTCAGAGGAAGAGAGAGATGCGATGAATGACCATCCATAAATAATATTATAGGCAGTTGGACATGTTCCTTGAGCAGAAAAGGGTAGAAAACATTCGTGATATACTCGAAAAATGTTTCACACGTCATCCATCCGTTGTCCGATTTGCCGATGGCCTAATCACGTGGATATTTTGCGAGAATATTCTGCGGAATCCTCTTGTAGGGAAACAAAGTGAAAACTGGCATTAACTTGCCATTAGCTGCTGCTCCAAATGACAGTGTTAAATTTTCTTTTTCATCATTTCCTGATGTCGAGTACACTGCTTTCATCCCTTTAGCTGCCAAAACTCCCGTGCCTTTTGGACACATGAAGAAGGCTGACTCGTCGCAGTTAAAAATCCTTGAAGGGTCTTCAAGAATATTCAAGGCGTCATTCTCTTCTAAATACGTGTGGACGCGTCCAAACCATGCTCGAATTTTCTCTTCAGTCGCTGCCACACGTCCAGATGTTAATGCCTGCGTTACTCGTTCAGAAATTGATGGATTTCGTGCGGGAAATCCCTCGTACCAGTGCCTTCCTAGCACACCATCCTTGAATTTATTTTCACGACCAATCTCGCTGGCCAACTTGGACACCGAGTACAGCAGTTGTCGTTTGGTGATAGGAAATCCGGTCTCAGCGAGCAGTTTCACCCATTTTACAAGCAGGGCCTCTTCCTCTGAAGTAAAGACAGTGGGAGCACCTGGTCCATTTTGTTTATTGTATTTATTTTTTATTTTATCTTGAAGAGTTTGACGAGGTATTAAATACATTTTCGCTGCTCCATATATACTCAGGCCTTCATTTTTTATACGATGGAGAGCTGTCTCCAATGCTTCAGAAGTGTATTTTTTTTTTGGCATTTTTCCTGAAAAAAAAAGTTGTTTAATTTTACCAGCTGACTATCGACTAGAATAAAAATCAAATATTTGATCAATATGTTGGCATCCAAAAATTTTTTTTATTGTAAAAAATTATTTTTAGAGCATAAGCCGGAATAGTGGCTGGGTAAGATTTTTGAGTACCTTATTCCGTTCTATTGATTTCCAGGAGCTTTAATTTTTTTTTTTACTAATATTATGTAAAATAATTCAAAATAAATATTATCAAATCAAATGCTACAAGAAAAATGTAATATTTGTGCTTGAATTATTGAACAATGAAATTTAAAAAAAAACGGAATCGCAAGCGGGATTCATCCTAATGATAAGTCACGGTGAATATTTATTGTAAAAAATGTACCCTTTCGGGCTGTAAATTATTACGCCGGAATTACGTTATATTTTTTTCCGGGGATTTTTTCATTAGAAAAAAAATTAAAATTTTTTTACTAACTTCGAGAACAAGATGAAAATACAAGAACAATAGAGTGGTGTAATACCTTATTTCCGTTCGACGAACGTAATAACGGACATTCAGTGAAAACAAATGAACATAATTCCGTGCGTTGGATAATTCAATTTTTACTGGGTTTAAACATTCACATTGACTTAAATATGAGGATAAGTCGTTCAAAGAGGTGCCAACTAATCCCCCAAGCCACATTTTAGAAAATAAATACTTACCTGAAATTATTTACGGCCTTACGGAATTTGGTCCGTGTCGTTGCACCTTCGCTCAACACATCTGCCTCTAACGTCGTTCAATTGGCAACTGACAATCTTATGTGTGCATAGCAAAATAAATATACTGTTGATGTGAACAAAACAGATGCCGGTGCTCGATTAGAGTCTAATTTTTTTTTTTGTAATTTTTTCCACAAAAAAAATATGAAAGATTTCTTATTATATGTATTTAAAGAAAAACAGCCGGAATAATATACTAGGCCGCAATTATGTACAATTACCTTATGTTTATAATTTAAAATAATAGAAAAAAAAATTTATAAATGAAAAGTGCGGGAAATTCAATTCAATGTATTGTGAATCCAGGGATAAGCGTCAAGATTACAAAAGAATGAAACCAGCATTTTATATTAAGTAATTTATTTTCACTATATGATATGTTCCGGCTTCGTATATTAACTCAATATAACAATATAAGATAAGATTTTTGACAATAAATACCAAACTAAGTAATAAAAGTAATGGATTTTACACATGAAAATTATCACACTTTGAGTTATAACTTATAACTAATTAATCGATAGATCTGTTCGTCATTATCACCATAAGTGATCTCATTAATATCATCATACAAATCGTAAATATTTGGACCTCGATTCGATTGTTTTTCTTCAACAGGATACAAAACAGATTTGGTCATACGACTGTACTCGTTCACTGATGGCTCGTAATTAATACAAGTATTTTCGTTAGATTTTACGCGCTGTTTAGCTAATAAGGTGCCATTGATGGTTGGCGTAACCATTTCGTTTCTCGATTTAGTTTTGATTAGGTTTACCTGGCTGAAAATTTGTTCACTATTGGCGTTCGAATGCGGTAAGGAATGAACATCGAAAGCAAATTTCGATAAGTTTTTGAATGTTAAACCCTGATCTCCCTCACTACATAAATAAAGTTTTGCCCAAAAACCATCGACTTTATCGTCCTCGATTGCAGTCTTAATGTCTGCTGGTAATGAAAAAAATTGAAGTTGACGATTGTTTCCGATTCAGAAACAAAAAACGAACTAATAATTCCTAATGGTGCACTAGCCGGCCGCGTCGCGTATATGGCGCTTGAGAGCCAATTCGGCCTGAATAGCGCTGAAATGAAGGTGAATGTGAATGTGTTGGAACATCAGCGGCAGGGAGGGGATCTCAATGGGTCAAGCGAAGGCCAGACCCTGAAATATTTAATTTACATCAAGGCTAGTTAGATATATAGTAGTATATTAGTATTATAATAATGATATATCACTCAGTTAATAAATAGGTCTACTTACGCAGGCTTGAACGTGATATTTGTCTCAGAAATTTGTCAATAAATTTTCACTGCCACAGACAGGTGCATTCACAGCTCCAAACAGGTTAGAGGTTAGGATTGTGCACGATGCAAATGTCTACAAACAATATTCAACTTTACGGCAACTTATCGACATCGCCAGTTATTTTTCACGCTGTTTGAACGATGATTATTACACTCTGCAACGCCATCCCGAGACTCCCGCTCAGGGACGGCTCGCATGTCGCACTCGCCCCGTCTCTCCGTTGATTATTATGCCTTCACGTGCAGTCCCTGGAGGGCGCCAGCTAATTTTTGACCTCGGGAATTGACAAACCCGAATATCGGAAACCTAAATCAATAAACGTAACTTACCTATGACCACAGGCTGCGGGACTCGGAGGACGGAAGGCAAGGTGCGACCTATGCCTGCCGCTGCTCAGGGGTGTAATTATGGAGAGTAGGGTCGGGTTCGTAGTAACTGACAATAATTACACAATAAACTCTTTATTTTATCACAAACACGTCGTGTGGACCATTTTACACTCTTCTTTCACACTGTATCCCTCTCCCGGGGAGCACACCCGCTCCACACCGGGGCTGGAACCTCCACGTCTCTCTTTTTGCTCACCTCCCGAACTTCCTCACCGCAGAACTCCCGCTCTCCTCGAGAGCTCTCGCTCGACTCCACTGTTCACCTCGCGCCTCCCCTCTCCTTGGGCCGATCTCTGTGCCTCCTTTCGACCCCTCGCGGAAGCAACGGGGAGAGTCCCCTTGGTATCCTCTCCTTGGTCTTAGGGTAGGACTGGGTTAACCCTGGCTCCCTGGGGAGGGTGGGTTAATTCCTCCCCTAGGTCTCCTAGGTCTGCCACCCCAAAGCCGTCGCCGGACCCAATGTCCACCCCTCTGACCCTCCCTGGAGCGGCAGCATCTCAGCTGCACCTCCGGATTTTCCTCGGTGAACTTCTCCGGGGGAGTCGGACCCTAGTTACCCGACTACCTACCCTGCCGCTTTCCTTGGCAAATATTTTGCCTCGACCTGGCATCTAAAATCCCCCCCCCCCCTTTTTCCAGTGCTCCACTGCCTAGAGCACTCTCCACCGGTTGAGCACCAGTGGCGGTACAAAAGTAACGTCACAACTTATACACCTACTTATTATTATTATTTAAAAAAAAACAATTATAGAAAATAGGATTTGTTTTTAAATACATAACTTGCGATATGTATGTTAATGGAAAAAAATTTCATCCCTATTTCACGACTTGATTGCATGTAAAGATGGCACCTTCAAGACGCGAATAATTGGCTTTTAGATGACTAGAATGCCACGCCTCAAAGTTTACTAAAATAAGATGCCCTCCAGATTTCTTAAATTAATGCAAGAACGATAACTATCAAACACAACTATTTGATGTCGTTTTGATGACTCGACTTGTTACGTCTTGAAGATGACTGAAATTAGATGTCTTTTAGATGACTTATGTGAAAACGGCAACTATAAGACCTAACTTTTCGATAAATTTTTGATATCTTAAAATGTCGCGTTGTGATGCTGTCGAAAATTAGACGCTTCAAAGATAACGTAATAATATGTAAAAACGATAACTTCAAGGCATAACTATTTAATGTCTTTTTGATGACTTGAAATGTCATGTTGAGTTGGTGACTCAAATGAGTTATCTTTTAGATAACATATTTCAGGTATCTTTTCGACATGACTTTCAAGTGCCGTAAACATAACTTGGAGCCTCATCTAAAAGTCATCCAAAATAAGGCATCTATTTGTTGCCTGTTTGACTAGGGTGCTACTTGGGGTGGGACTACCGAGAAAGACAGAAGGCCAGGGGAATTACCTGGCGCTCCATATGGTAAGAGTCAGCGGAAACACAGTTTTTAGGTGTTAGGTATTTTGCGTGGTGGATCCAGGTGTGAGATGGCCACGCGCAACCGGAATGATCGTTTAAATTTAAGTTCAGGTTTCGTGCTTCCTCGTGGCTCTGGCGGAGAAGTCGCTCGGGTGAGTTCGCTTAGAGTCGGAGATAGAGTTCAGTTTTTGAGTCGTTCAGAGAGTCTTCGAGGAGAGTCGGAGTTGAGGTGTCGTAGAGAACGGACGTCTAGAGTTGGTGCTCTAAGAGAGCAGTCGAGTTTTGGCTGAGTGTAAAATGTGAAGGAACATCTGGGGAACCAGGATACGTCCGCTGGTTGACTCCATGGAGGCCAAGGAATCGAGGAACTCGTAGGATGCAGTCGGATCGACGGAAAGAAGGTTATCGTTTGAGTCTCGAGTCTTGCCAAGTAAGATTATTCACGATCAATTTGGTTTTGTGATTGAGTTACCGGTTACCGTTTAGAGTCTGATTATTCATGCTTATTATCGTTACCGAATTTGGATACCGTTCAATTACCGCAATCTGTAGAATATTATGAAATTTACTCGATTTTGTTGTCTTTAGTATTTCGAGTCTAATCGTTTGTAATTTAGTTTAAGTTATACGTAGCCTCAGCGTTGCCATCTGGTAGACGAGCAGTTATGGCGCCACTAGTGGCATATTATGGTACTTGCGGCAAAAGTATGGTACCAATGGGAGGGCAGCGTTTAAACTCTTAAATTAGGCTATTGAAAGAATACAATTGCATTAAAATATAAATGTTTATCAAGTTATATTGAATTTATGACACATTTGGCCTAATATACTGTCGATATCTTAAAATCTAGCTATAATATCTCTTTAAAAAGTTTTGCACTTCCGTGAGGCCTAAAACTACAAATAAAAAAATATTTTTTTCCCATTATCTACTCGAAAATATGATATCCTCCTCTTCTGCCTCTTCTACGACGACAGGGAGTGCTTGCGTGGGAGCCCCATAAAGCGAGTCTTTGGTCATTCGAGCAACCATATCTCTTGACGGCGTGAACCGAATGCATCCGCCTTCATCTTTCACGTGCTGGCTGGATAACAGTAATCCTCTCATCGTGGGGACTACTAGTCGATTTCGCGATTTAGTTTTTACTAAATTCACTTTTGAAAAGACTCGTTCGCATTCTACATTTGAGTGTGGTAGTGCCAACACGTCGAGAACACAGCGGGCCAAACTGTGGAATAAACACTCACCTCCATCATTTTTGAGAGATAGAAGTTTACCCCAAAAAGTGTCGATATCCAACTTTCTCATATCCTCATCAAACTTATAAAATGGCAATTGGCGCCATTCATCGTCAATTGCTTGGTGTTCAGTCGAAGAACAAATCCGTGGAAGTGTACACAATAACACTGAGAGAGTAGGCGTTGTCTCCCGTTCAGCTATTGATAGCTTCGTCAATTGCTTGGTGTTCAGTCGAAGAACAAATCCGTGGAAGTGTACACAATAACACTGAGAGAGTAGGCGTTGTCTCCCGTTCAGCTATTGATAGCGCATATGTTGGCTTGAAGATCTTTATTTTCTGCAGCAGAAGATTATCGAAATACCGACTCTGGATTTCGACGCAAGCTTGAATTAAAAATTCTTGGCATTTTGCAAGAAAGTGATCAACTAGATCTTTTCTTTGAATCACTTTTGGATTTTTCAGGGCCTCCATCACACCCACCCCTAAGTACAGTTGAGATAAAGGTATAAATTGGCTGGCATCACGTGGATTGATCGTCGAGAAAG